>JASDQU010753795.1:12158-28037 GCA_032191745.1 Picea mariana
AAAATTAATATATCATTAGTAAATCATCAATATATTATCAGTTTATCATGAACATATAAACATAAGCAACATCACATCAACATCAAATCAGGTACACAGTACACCAAAATTTACATGGAAACCCAAATGGGAAAAACCATTGAATGCTTTCTTATATATCAAAGAATACATTCATTGGAAGCACAAAATTTCCAATTCTCCAGCATCAACTTGAAGGACGCTATGCCCACCTATTTACATGCTCCATCCTTAAGGAAGTTACAACTCCCTGAATTCTCCGGCTCCAACCAGAAGGAGACTACAACCCCTTGATTCTTAGGCTCCAACCAGAAGGAAGCTACAAATTCTTGATTCTCTGGATCCAACCGAAAGGAGGATACAACCTCCTTTCCTTCCCCCATCCTACCACATTGATATATAAGTGTATACCAAACTATCACTACCACAATCACTGCCACTGTCACTTCCACTATGACATCAAACTGTAACCTGTCAACCTATCACTATATCCAACCTATCACTGCATCCAAACTGCCACATCAACCTGTCACTGATCAACTTGTCCAATCTGTCACTATCACTGATACTGAACCAAATCCTCTGACATGGATCATATACCAAGGAAACCTCTCAAACAGATGTCCAACATCACCAACACATGCCTCCACGAAGCATGTACCAATATCACCAACATGCCATCACAGGATATGTGTCTCAACAATGTACCAAAGAATGTACCAAACCATCAACCTATACCATACCTAAAACCAACTGTGTACCACAACCTATACCACAACAAGTGCATCAACCATGCACCAACACCTTTACCAACCCATGTATAAACCATGCACCACAACTGTACCAAACCATGCATCAACCATGCACCATAACCTATACCATATGCCTCAACCATCAACCATGTATATCAAAAATATATATCAACACCATACCATGTATCAATCCTGTACCATACCATGTGCCAACCATGCACATCAACCATAACAAGTGTCTCAACCATATACCATATTATGCCATACACCATAAGCCAATATAACCAAGATATGAACCAACAATGTTCCTTATTAGATATACCTAAACCAACATGTACCATATATCCAAGAAGTTTCTCAAGTAATATACTAATTCTCACAAACACATGCCTCACGCATGCTCCTCAATATCACCAAGATGGAACCTCATAGCACATAGAATAACATACCTTTTACATTTGTAACTGACCCGGTGCCTTTGAACTTGATACACACTCCTTTAGCTTCACCTCAGACCTCAACAACCAGGAACAAGCATCCTCCTTCAATTATGTCTTGTCCTCGTGGGACAAAGACTACCTATCACACGGGGACTTGCACAAAGTTCCCTAGGAAACTCATGGGGGTGCCTCATGGGACACCCTATTCCTGACCCACGAGGTCCATAAAAATTAGGGTTTTACAGAAACCCTCGTTCTCTACATCTCTGAAACTTTTTCTCTTTTTCCGTTCCTCCTCTACCTCAGACTTGCCGCTAGCTTCACCAATAAACCAAAATACTAGACCATAACATTCTCACAAGATAGATATTCAATGTAAGTGCATGTTCTTATGAGAGACTCCTTGAGGTGTTTATATACTTTTTCATAGAAACCTCTTTCCTTAATCTTAAGGCTTCTAGTACTTTCTTGTCATAACCACTTTACTCATTCATTAATTGACTTGTAACAATCTAGAGTCTTCTTGACCATTCTTCGAGGCTTCCAACTTCACAAGTCCATATCTCCCTAAATGTGAAGAACCATGTGGCGTACCACCTATCACCATAAAAAACAAAGTAAGGAATCTTCATATATAAGTGTATTACCTACATTTACACTATCCTTCATGTCCCTCAACCAACTTTGGGTCCCATAACCACTCCTTTGGGGAGTCATGTAGACTTCATCAAATGCACCCAACACATATGATAACATCAACCACTCCATAAATGAAAAATAACTCACCATCAATATTATCCATATCTCTAGGTCTTGTGAACTTCTCCAAGGGTTGATATCAATATATAAGGGTTGACACCAATCTATAAGGGTTGACATCAATGACAATTAACTGTCCAAACCAATTGTCCAACAATCCTCCCTTTGACATTGATGGAAACACCAACACTGATGGAAAAATTGATGGTCTAAAACTCATGCCCCCTCCCCCATGACCATTTCTCCTCATCAATGTTTCTCACTTTCCCCCTTTGACATCAATGGCAAAGGGTCTCTATCCTTGGGGCTGCTCACCCTGTCTTCATGCATTTATTCTTTAACTCCATTTTCATGCATTTGTTCTTTCTCTTTTGTTTTGACATCATGGGAAAAAGGATAAATCCCCATGCCGATATGTCTCCCCTGTATGTATGATACTAATCTTCCTTTTTTGATCTCTTCTTCCCTTGAATTCTCTGCAAGATGTCATGTAGATCAATGTAGGGATGACTATAAGTGTTTCCTTTCCTCTCTTTCAGTGCTTGCTAATTTTCGATTGGTGCTTCCTCTTATAACTCTATGATATATATATATATATATATATATAAAATTCATTACTTTATTTCAAATGATATATAATGGCCATACTATTCAATGATTTTATGATGATGATTTATCTTCTGTTGACAGTTTCTCTTTCCTTGTTCTGCTGTGATTTTCACTTCTTTCCTTCCTGTGACCAACTGATTCCAACTGATTCCACACTAATATGCATCTTCTCTGACCCATTTTTTTGTACCTGCTAAGTATCAATCTCTGTCCATATGTCATAAACTATTCATAAATTTTCTACTCAACTATCCACAATGTTGACCCATCTATCGCTATACTATCATGAAGGATTCAGGACAGTCACTGATCATCACATATTCCTTTTTCTTCAAACTGACTCAAATGTTTCCACTACTCTACTCTATCTACAAATCAAACTCTGCATGTCTAGAATGACCTATATTGAATATATATCTGCCTGAAGGAATACAATCATAAAATTCTTCCTGTGTAACTACCAACTAATATCTGCATGGGAACAATACTTCTCAACTGATCAATATGTCATTCTGTACTTCTTCTATCTCATTGCTTTGAATCTGTCTCTGCAAATACTTCAACCTAATCTAAATATGGTTCTATGATATCTAGTAGCTACTGCACTTACTCCCCCTATTCAATATTCATATTTACTGGGAGTCTCCAATCCTGATGGCTCAGAATATTACCTGCTCTGATGCAGAGTAATATTTCTCTTCGTCTGTGGATTCGTCATCTTCCTTTTCACCCTCTTCATGAATTTTGACATTCTTTTCATTTTCTTCTTGAATTTTGATTTCATCCTCTTCCTATATTATGTCATCTTCCTCTTGGCCTACTAATTTATTATGATATTTCACTCCTGTAAATATTGTGAGTATGATCTATCAGACCTGGTCTTCATTCACCTGGTCTTCTCTTTTTTCATTTCTTCTCCAAAATTTCCTGAATCTGACACCAATGTTTTCCTTCATGGGAGGCTCTATCATGCTTCTACAATTTCAAGCTATGTGTCCATAGTTGTGGAAATTGTAACATTCAATATTATGTGGAGCCACATAAGCATTTCTTGCTTGATCATTTCTTTCATAAACCCTGCAATCTACAACTTTATGTCCAAAGTTGGTACAATTAAAGAAATGACCATAAAATAAATTTACATACCTGAGAGTGAATGGACTTCTTTGTGGTGTAGTCCTTCTAGATTCCTGTCTTGGCCGATCATGATCTTTTCTTCTGTTGATCCCTTCATTATGATTGAAATTTCTTTGATGCTTGAATGTAGAAGGTCTTTTGTATTTATTCCTTTGTCATTATTGTTGACCATGATTCCTTCCTTTGAGAATTTCTACATAACTTTTTTTTTTCTTTTTATTTCATCATGGAGCTTGAACCTTCCTCAAAATGAACATTATTGTATCCTAGTATAGACTTTTCATTGTATGGACTTTGATTGTCGAGAATGTTTTCTAACACTTTAGAACTTTTCAAGTTATTGCTGAGACTTTTGACTTCAACTCTCAATGTCACGATTTCCTTTTCAAGCTTCTCACACTCTTTTTTTTTCTTTATTATCTGTATGTACATTACTTCTTCCTTTATCTTACCTTCTTCAAGTTGGGTTTTCAAGGAGGTGTTTTATTATTTGAATGATTTTTTTTTCTTCCTTTCTTTGTTCAGCTCAGTTAAAGCACTGATTAATTCTACCTCAATATGCACTTCACCTTCTTCGTTTCTTTTATTATTTTCCGTAGCCATAAAGAGTACTCTCTCTGAGTCACTATCGCTTTCATTATATTCATTAGATGAAGAACTATATTCTCTTGAGTAGATATTTTTCTTGAATACTTTCATTTTATCTTTCCTGTTTCCCTTTTGATATTTCTTTTCTTTCTTGGGATCTTCCTCTTCATCACTATCTGAGTTTTTAGCATAAGGACACTTATTTACAAAATGACCAATTTTAACACAATTAAAACATTTTAAGGGAAGCATACCTTTGTACTTGTTGATTCCTTTCTTCAACTTCCTTACAAAGTTGGATATTTCTTCATCCTCATCTGAATAATCACTACAACTGCAATTTGGCTTTGACTCGAGATTTTTCTTCTTCTTTTTCCTTTTGATGCTTTAAAAGCTACTTCTTTCATGGATGGATTTTCCTTTATTGTTCTCATTTCATAAGTTGTAAATATTCCATGTAGCTCATCCATGATTATTGTACCCTTATCTGATGTTTCTTCTTGTGATGAAATATTAGGATCAAATCTCATTGGAAGAGATCTTAGTACCTTCTGAACAATTATAGATTCACTAACTTTTTCTACCAATCCTTTAATTACATTCACTGTTTCATCAACTCGTAAAAGGTAGGATGAAATGTTTTCATATTCCTTCATTTTAAATTGTCAATTGTCCCAAATTTCCTTTGTAGAATCACCATGGATAACCTTGACATATGCTGAATCAACCATACCATTCATGATAGAATTTTTATCCCTTGAATTGTTTTTACTAATTTTCTTTTCATCATTATATGTTGGGGTAGTGGCAAGCTCTTTGTATCCATCTACTATTGATTTCCAAACACATTAATCCTTGTTCTTGTACATATGTTTTCATCCTTATGCTATAAAATGCATAGTTCTGTCCATCAAATTGTGGTATTCCATTCTTATACATATTGTTTCTCTCCATGATCTACCTTCCAGTGATTAAACTATTTATTGAAGGAACCTGCACTGATACCAATTGTTGGAATACTAAGAGGGGGAGTGAATCAATATGAGAAATTTTAACCACAATATATAAACTTCAACTTAATATATCATTGGTATATCATCAATATATCATCAATGTATCATGAGCATATGAACATAATCAACATCACATCAAGTACACAGTACACCTGAATTTACATGGAAATTCAAATGGGAGAAAACCACATAATGCTTTCTTATATACCAAAGAATACATTCATTGGAAGCACCATATTTCCAATTCTTCATATGCAACTGGAAGGAGGATATGACCCCCTATTTATAGGATCCAACCTAAAGGAAGCTACAACTCCTTGAATTCTCTGGCTCCAACCAGAAGGAGGCTACAACCCCCTGATTCTCAGGCCCCAACCTGAAGTAAGTTAGAACTCCTCGATTCTTCAACTCCAACTAAAAGGAGGCTACAACCCCCTTTCCTTGCTCTATCCTGCTGCCTTGAAATATAAGTGTAGAACAAACTGTCACTACCACAATCATTGGCAACTACCACTGTCACTACCAATATGACATCAACCTATCACTATATCCAACCTATCACCGCATCCAACCCATCACATCAACCTGTCACTCATCAACCTATCCAACCTGTCACTGTCACCGATACTCAATTAGATCCTCTCACATGGATCATCTACCAAGGACACCTATCAACTAGATTTCCAACATCACCAACACATGCCTTCACCAAGCATTTACCAAGATCACCAACATACCATCACAATATATGTGTCTCAACCATGTACCAAACAATCAACCTATACCATACCAAACATCAACTATGTACCAAAACCCATACCACAATAAGTGCATCAACCATGCACCAACACTTGTACCAATCAATGTATCAACCATGCACCACAATTGTACCAAACCATGCATCAACCATGAACCATAACTTGTACCATATTCCTCAACAATCAACCATGTGCATCAACAATGTACATAAACACCATACCATGTATCCATCCTGTACCATACCATGTACCATACAATGTGCCAACCATGAACATCAACCATAACAAGTGTCTGAACCATATACCATATTATTCCATACACCATATATTAATATAACAAATATATGAACCAACAATGTACCTTATTAGATATACTATAACCAACATGTACCATACATCCAAGATGACCTCATAACACATAGAATAACATACCTTTTACATATGTAACTGACTTGGTGCCTCTGAACTTGATACACATTCCTGTAGCTTCACCTCAAACCTCAACAACCAGGAACATGCATCCTCCTTCACTTTTGTCTTGTCCTCATGGGACAATGAATAACTGTCATGTGGGGCCTCACATGACGTGACCTAGGAAACCCACGGGGGTGCCTCATGGGACACCTTATGCTTGACCCATGAGGGATAACCATATCAGGGTTTTATAGAAACCTTCATTGTCTGCATCTCTGAAACTTTCTTTATTTTTCTTATACTTCTCCGTTGGCTTAGAATTACCATCAGATTCACGAATAGAACAAAATAATAGACCATGACATTCTCACAAGATAGATATTCAATGTAAGTGTATGTTCTTATGAGAGACTCCTTGAGGTGTTTATATACTTTTTCATAGTAACCTCTTTCCTTAATCTTAGGGATTCTAGTAATTTCTTGTCACAACCACTTTACCCATTCATTAATTGACTTGTAACCAACTAGGGTATTTTTTACCATTGTTCGGGGCTTCCAACTTCACAAGACCATATATCCCTAATAGTGAGGAACCACTTGGTATACCACCTATCAATGGAAATGACATGAGAAGGAATATCCATATATGAGTGTCTTACCTCCATTTACACTATCCTTCATGTCCATATTCCTCAACCAACTTTGGGTCCGATAACCACACCTATGGGGTGTTATGTAGACTTCATCAAATGAACCCAACACATCTACTAACATCAACCAATCCATCAATGACAACTAACTCACCATCAATATCAACCATATTTCTAGGTCTTCTAGACTTCTCCAAGGGTTGACATCAATGACAACCAACTGTCCAAACCAACTTTCCAACACCTTCCTCGGTAAAATTTATATGACTTGAATCTTCCTAGGGAAAAGGTATTAAGGGAAGGTGGATTCTGGGATGCTGGATTTGCCAGATAAGTTTCAAGAATATCTCATCAAGGGTGAAGGGGAACATCCTCCAAGTGGAGTTTCTAAGATAACTAGGGGTAAAGGATTGGATGGAATCTTTTCGAAGTGTCTTTAGGGCATGAAAGAGGATTCAAAATCCTCCCTGGAAATGAAACCAAAATTTTATGGCACAAAATGTAGGTTGGGAAAATCCCCACCCAATCCACAAGATGGTGATAAATTTGGGAGAGTCTACACATTGTCACCTTAGATAAACCCTCCCCTCACTTTAGTGAAGGAGAAATCCAACACAAGGGGGGAATCCTCGGTGACCCTAGGGGGAAATGATATGGAAACTGAGGTTATGGATGTGAAACCCCTATAGTTCAATATGTAGAGATATGGAAGGATTGGGATGAAGTATTTTTTATGGTTAATGGTTTCTAAGTGCTTGATTACCTACGAAAGATAGTTGTACTTGCTCGAGACACAAGAAGAGGCGAGTATACAATCCTAAATATTAAGTTGACAAGAAAATTAATATTGTTGTTCCAAACTACTGCAGTAAACAAGAATATATGTCAGCAAGGAAAAAAGCTAATTACTGCAGATATAACCACTCAAAGCATCATATATTTATTGAGAAATATAGCATAAAACAAGTAGATTGATTCCAAATACTTTAGCACAATATTTAGTGGTATTAGAGGGTTCTTATATGAAGTTTTCAGAGTATGTTTGTAAAATACAAGTGTCTGTAGAAAATATTTTCTATAGCAACAAGTTTCAACCACAAGAATAATCAATTAATTCGACAAAAAGTTCACCAATAAGTAGTGGAATGATAGTAATGGATTACAAGCAAATTTCCACAGTTGAAATGCAAGTTAAAATTGACGATATAGAGTGATTTTATGCAATGCTAATGGATGCATATTTTAATAATTTATATCTCCAAGAATACTAGGCTAATCAATATTCCCTAGAGGCTTTAGCAAGCTTAAAGCACCAAGAAAAGATTTCAACTTGAACAAAATCAACATCTCTCTAAATCACGTCTAACAATGCAAACAATTTATTTCTCCAATGAAAATAAATATTAGTGCCTTTCAAAAAGGGTTATGGAGACTAATTTAGGTCTACGAAATCTCAAGGGGTGTAATCCCTTTTACTCCCTTGAGATAACCACCCTTACAAGTTAAATTCTAGGAGGGTGTAAACCCTTTTACTCCTTCTAGCAACCTTTGCAATAGCCTTTTCAACAAAAAAAAATGATAAAACTTGGTGGAGGTTGTAAACACTTATACTCCTCCAAGGATCTAGCCAATAACAACCATGGAACAAGAAATAAACCTAACAAAGTGCATATTTTCTTTACAAATTCCAAAAAATGCCAAGACAAACCCTAGTTACCAATTATTTTTCACCATCCAAGCAAGAGAAAGAGCCTCGAATAGATAACACACCACTTCATTCCATAAGACAAGATCGAAACCATATCACGAAAGAGAGTTAGAATGATTTTTCCCAAGAGGGGCACAAATTCCACCCAAGTAGTCCTCTCACAATGGGAGAGCTATGATGAAAATGAAACATAAGTGATATTTATTTATACAAATCCTCCTAAAAGTGTTTGTCTAGTTAAATTTAGGGTAAAACACAAATTAATGGGCCCAAAACCCTTACTTTTCCCATTTACAACTTTAAATTTGATTTTTCACACAGGAAAACCTTAAAAGAAGCATGATGTCACCCCTTTAGGGAAACATTTTGGCACTTGGAGCAAGTTGTTGAGATTGGAGGTGAAATGTTGGGCTTCCAAAGGCCTCCCTCTCATGTGCTAGGGTCTCCTCCATCAAGACTAAGGTCTCTCTCCATCCAAAAGGTTCCAAGTGTCAAATCAACCACACCACCACTCCAAACCCTATCCCTCTAAATGTGACATTTTGACCTCCAAAGACAAAATGTTGGGCTTGTAGGGGCTAGGTGAGGTTATCCTAAGTGTATTTCAAGCCTCCAAAGGATATCATCATCATCTGATGTGTGGGCCATGGTTTCTATCCTGTGGGATTCATGCCCCGAGGAATCCCAAGATAGGCTTGTTCTTCCCAAACTGTCCAACAAGCAAGGTCCTACAAAGATAATGAATACACTCTCCAAGGATCTCAAGTCAAATGCATCATGATAAGGAAATCAAATCATTAAAAGAGTCACCTAATCATCATGTAAAAAAAACAACCTCATCAAATTGAACAAGTGCTCAAAGACCCTATGTAACTTGCCAAGTTTAGGTATGGGAGGGTTGACAAAGTGACCTATTTGGTGAATAATCCTTTAAGTCAAGGAGTTTTTCCCAGGTTGAACCCCCTCTAAGCCATATTTATAAGATGAAGTGGATGGGGGAAATACTTTTGGGCATGGGTTTCATGAAATACATGGAATCATAGTGTCTCATTTATGGGTGCCTTTGTAGAGGGTGTGCTACACCTTCATTTTCAATGCATCATTTTTCCAAGCCCATTTATTGCCTTTTGTTCTTTTAAGATGTTTCCAGGTTGAAGCCAAGGTGGTGCTTATACCTAAGCATAAAAAACATTTCCCACCTTAACTCTACCTCGATCACATTATGCTTCTCCAAGTTGAAGAAAATGTGCGGGACTTCTACCTAAGCATGAAAAACATTGCCCACACACACTCTACCTAGGTTGGCATTTTTTGCATTTGTTATTTTTCACGGGCCCAATCAATTTCTTATGAGAGACATTTCATTTTCCTTGGGATCCCTGGGTGAGCATCTAGAAGGTTCATGATTGGATTTTATCTTTTTCCAGCTACAAACCTCTAGGCCTTCAGCCCCTTCTTCCCATGAAATGAGGGACCATACCTTCTTGGGTTAGTGCACCCGAAAATCCCAAACGATGAGGAGGGGAGGGGATGAAGTGTGGAAAGTGGTAATTATGATTGGGAATGTCATGGTGACTTGTTAAGTGGACCTCCAAGTATCAAACCTTTCCCTAAGGGTGGCCACTTACTAGGGCACAATGTCAACCACCAAGGTGAAACAAGGAAAGGAGCATAACTTCCAAGTAGACATTAGATAATTAAAATCAACTTTAAATGCAACATACTTAAATGCTTCAAATATTGAAATGACACTCATCATAATACCTATCTTGTACCCCATGGAGAAAGACCCAATGTCTTCTGGAAACAAGCTGGTGTGATGGATACTATCACGATGAATATGAGATATGTGGTGGTGAGGCAGGCCTCTATCTGTGCAAGTCTACACTATCAGCCATCTGTCTCTTGGTACTTCATATCTGCAACTTGAGGGCCTAGAGACATAATCTCCTTAGTTATCCCTAGGAAATGGGGATAACATGTTCCATTGTTTGAGTCTTTCTATTGTAATCTATTTCATATGCTATATTAGTTAAGGAATCTAAATGGTGTGTTTTTATTTCTGCAAAAAGTGTTAAAAAACACAAAAAAGATCGTCTCACAATCGAGCACGGGCTCACTGTAGTCATTTTAAATTTAGATATATTTTGGTGAGCTAACCATTGGAATTTCCAAGGTGGCTTACATACAATGTTGATATCATAGAGGGATTATTTGGTTGATTGGTGGTTTGAGGCACAATATATGCTTACCCAACTTAGCAAATTCAACTTTCTGTGAGAGTTGTACCTTGTTGATCATCATATTGACATAAGAAGGGTTAATAAGTAGTCTCAATCCACACAAATGGACAAAGTGTTAGCTTTTGGGTTACTCCAAAAGTGTTTACACCATGTTTGGGTGTGCTTCATGAGATTTTAGGTACATGGTGTATGTTTATCCCTTTGATGGTTCGAGATAGACTTGCACATGGAAGGTGACCCATGACAGATTTTAACTTTGGAGACAACTTGCTCAATGGTTTCTTGACCTCAGTTGGGTGCTTTATTAGCATTATTTCCTAGGGTGTCAGAGTTATCTTGATAGATTGGTGGACATCCTTCATTATGGTTAGATAGAGAGGTTCAATTTCTTGGAGAAGACCATAATTAGGAGGAGGAGAATTGTGCATCTTAGAGGAGGGAATTCGACCCTATAAAACATGGGGTTGCTTGGATTCCTCGATGAAGACTTGGAATTGGATCATGTATGCATAATATATGACATTTTTCATGTAGGCGTAGTGGGACTAGCGGATTACATGACTTAGGATGAATAATGGAGTTCATATGGGATTGTGATAGAGGGGTTCGATGGAACATTATGTAGTTACATCATCTTGGATCCATTATTGTGTATGAAATCACCTTGGAGCATGGAATGTGTACCATTGGAATGGAGTGCTTCACTTGTGTTTTCCTACATGAGTTTACTGGAGGTTTCTTGTAAAGGATTGGACCCACATTATATTTTTGGCCTCCCTTACCTCCCCCCCCACACACATAGAGGAAGGAGATAATATTTCTCATTCATTCATTCACTCATCCTTATGTTTCAGTCTTATGTAGAGATGTGATCTTGAGGAGGAGTTGCACTGTTAATCTTCTCTCTCTTGTTTCTTCACTTGTACATGGTCTCTCTCTCCATTTGAGTTTCTAGAAATTAATGATACTCCCAAAGAATATTAAATTATAGGTTTAGGGTTTCATCCCTTGGATGTTTGAGATTAGGGTTTTATGATGAAACCCTATGTGTATTTGGTCAAGAAAAGGAAGAGAAGTTGATGTTTTACCATATAGAACTTGTTTAAGTGATTCATGCATGTTGGAGCTCCTCGGTTGAGCAAGGGTTTTCTTGGTTTTCTCTAGCTAGGGTTTTGGAGAGGTAGTGGATTGTATTGTTCTCATGATAAGAATATGGTATGCACACCAACTTCATCTTGTGTATATTAATTAATATTTCATGTGTCT
The DNA here is from genome assembly GCA_032191745.1 of Picea mariana. Classification (NCBI taxonomy): domain Eukaryota; kingdom Viridiplantae; phylum Streptophyta; class Pinopsida; order Pinales; family Pinaceae; genus Picea; species Picea mariana. The sequence goes on from JASDQU010753795.1 coordinate 24,514, forward strand.
ATAACCTGTGTAAGTTGTATATTTGATTTATAGACCATGTATGTTCTTTTTGAATTGTAATTTATAGCTACATATGTCTTACTAATTCAACATAAGTAAAGATTTTTTTTTTTGAGTGATTTGACATCATAATTCAATAATCTAAGGGTCATTTTACTACTTTTATAATTTTTTTTATGTCTGGCGGAATCAACAACTAGTTGGGCACTTGCTCGCATTACATGTGACCGTGTTATCCAACTGCTACCACTATAACCTCCAAGTGTGCCCACGATCCCCCTTACGCGGCACACATTGTAAGTAGGGGGGAGTTGAACTCAAAACCTCATGGAACTTCATTTTCACGACACTTGCCAATTGAGCTGCCCCCTCGGGGGCACTACTTTTATAATTACTATAAAATGATTTTTTATATATGGTTTATGCATGATAATATTTCCCTAGAGGGTTTAAACTTATCAAGTAACTTTGGTATCTTATATATATGGATTCCCTAGAACATTGGGCTATTATGAATTGAAGTATTGTTCTCTTTCTGTTGCTATTTTTTTTTTCTTCTGTATTTCATATCATCCCTAAGGTTTAAAATTCATAGGGTTAAGATCCAGGAAACCTCTAGTCAAAGAGGTGAAATTTTTATTTTGGATTAAACTATTAAAGTACAAGAATTTGTCCATGGTATTGGAGCATTTGTGGCTAAGACCACTCTAGGTGTAAGAGGGAGCTTGTATTTTAGATAAATTTTACCCAAGAGAGGTGATTGACCTTGTTTGATGTTCTTGGGTGTGATACCCTAGTTTGCTTGGGATAAGAACTTGGACCGTTGGAGGTAGTTTTGAATACTTAATTTACTTTTGATTTTGTGCACTTGAGACTTGTTCAGTATGTGTAGAGTGACTCTCAATATCAGAGAGTGTGATAGGTTGGATGGAGCTTCAAATGTTTTTCCATGGAAGTTCAAACTTTAGATTCTTATTGTAACACCCCTGTTTCCCCCAACTTGTAATTAATCATTAATTAGGGTTACCATGCTGTGGCATGGGAACAGTGTAAATGTATTATTGTTTGAGTTGACAATAACTGACTATGAGGGTGAAGCGTTGAAAGTACTGGCCATGATATCACTAGAGGAAATAATGTGAAAACTATAAGAGAGGGTTCATTATATGAAATAACCCCAAATTTACCTTTGATGAGGATAATAATCCTCCTTCAGATCCCAAGGAGAGAAATCAGTTAATGAAGAAAGGACCAGTGGTTGAATTATCAACCACTCCCATGAATGGAAGCATGGTCTAGTTGTAGAATGTCATCCCGAAGTACCACTGGGTATGGAAGACCAAGCTGACCTGAGTTCCCTTATAATAGAAGGAACATGATGGGTCGAGAACCATCTTGGCAAAAGATATACAGAAAATATAGACAAGGAAATAGACAGATAGAGATAGAGAGGAGAACACGCGAAGCTCTCCAGTGGATGATGAATAGAAGGCTGCGATCTTGATGTTGAGTGAGCATTTGATAAACCTCGCCAAGGCCATGACAAAGAAAGAAATCTCTGAAAGTTTGCAGAGAACATAACCCGAGTAGAAGCTGAAACAAAGAAAGAATCCTTTAAAAACTGCGAGAGTTCCCTGGTGATATCATGGCTTGGCACGGGGGTGGCCATAGTGCTAATAATGAATGCCTCTAAGCCTATGGTTGGGTGGAAGGAAGAAAACCCACAGTCAGTTCATTGGGTACCACCTGTAATAGATAAGTAATCGCATATCTTGTGTATTTAAGTGGTACTGTGAATTAAAGTTGGATATCCTATGAATGTTGCAGGGATGGATATGTTTTCTTAATGATTTATACTGTATCCCTTTTTGTGTATTCTTGATTATGTAATTAGGCAAGTAAGAAATTATATGTATTTGACATGATTTGTACTTGTAAATTCTTGCGCCTTGTGGTGGCTTAAGATAGAGCCATGAACTATGAGTTTGTCGACCTTGGGGACAGTTTCACCTATGCATGTCGACACTCCTAGTCGTTCTGAGTCCCTTGGAGGAAGGAGTCTGTTAAATCTCAAGATAGATAGTGCACGTATGCACAGGTTCTCTGTGAGGTAGGCAGAGTCCGAGAACCACTTAAGTTCTAGAGTTGAGGAATGAGTGTAAGGGGTGCGCGAAAGAATTCTTCCAAGCATTAAGTTCAAGAGAAAGAGTGCAAAGCTCTTAATCCTTTTAGAGCTAACAAAGCTTAGGAATAATAGTGAGATTGAAGTATCAAAAGGGAAGGTTCCTTTGTTTGGAAGACGAATGAACGAGATCTATTCTGGAAGAGCAAAGGTCTATTGTGACTGTTGGATATAGGAAGGAGTGCGAGAGTTAAACCCTTGAGTCATTCAGACTTCATGAGTTCGGTGAATTGAGCAAGTTCATCGTAAGGGAGGTAAAATCCTCGAAGTCCAGAAGTCCCGAAGTTAATCTGGGCCTTAGATCTGAGGATGCCTAGGATCCATCCTGACTGTCAAATCTATGACGTAGTCAACCCGATGCTGACCAACTCCAGAAGATTTCTATCGAGGAGTGAGTCAACCTCCCGAAGTCTCGAAGTGCTGAAGTCCATCCTAGCCATTGGCCCCAGGAGACACGGGGCACCAGATCCTTCGCTTTGGAGGTTTAGTGCTCCAGAGGAAAATGGATTGTGTGAAGTGAGAACTCCCAAAGGCCCGGAGGCCGGAGTTCACCTGAGTCGTCGATCTTCAAGGATAGGTGTTAGAATATCTTCCACTTTGGAGAAAATTCACTCTGTAGGAAATATTGTGGCAAGATGCGAGAACTCCTGAAGGCTGAATTGCCAGAGTTCATCCTAACCATTTATAGTAGAGGATGTGTGTTTGAAGATATGGCACTTTAGGAGGATTGAACTTCATAGGTTTGTGTTGGTTATTAATTTTAAACTCCCGAAGTGTGAAGCCCCGAAGTGATCTGTAGCCATCGATTCGTGGGAGACATGCGTCGATAGATCATTAACTCCAAGTGAAAGCCTTTCGGGAGAAAGTGAGTGTGGAAAGGTATAAACTACCGAACGCTGAAATCCCAAAGTAAACCATGAACGTTGATCGAGAAGGATGCGTGGTGCATGATATTTGACTCCTAAAGAATGTACTCTGGGAGGACAGATTGTTGGAGCGTTCAGATCACCTGAACGCCGAAGTCCCAAAGTGAACCTAGACTGTTAGATCCAGAGGGACGCGTGGTGGAAATAAGTTGTATTCGGGTGAAATCACTCCGAAGAGGAAAGAGTGCGCAGGAGTTGAAACTCCCAAAGCCCGAAGAAGATGTTGTTGGGTATTCTACCCTACGGACTAATAATTTAGGAATCTAAGCTTATACGCAGATCATGACCCTCAAGACTTAACTTTTAACCTTCTACCCGAATCTGAAACCCCGATTTTCACATGCACACAAGAGAAGAATTAACCAACCTTTTTCCGGACGGCTGAAGTAGATCCTCCGTTGAGCTTCTTATCCCCT
>JASDQU010753797.1:13662-27721 GCA_032191745.1 Picea mariana
AATACAATGCTGACTAGGATTGTTTCTTTGCAGTTGAGTTTTTCATTCCAAGGAGACCTCGCAAATGTGTTAGTTTATGCTCGGTGAAGTTTTTGTTGAAGATGTAGATGTCTGTACAAATCTGATGAAGTAAATTCACCAGTGAGATGTTCGTATATATCCACTTGTTCCAATTAGAAGGAAGAAGATCCAAATCCCCTTCATTCAAGGCATATTTCCAATATAGATTCCCTCATATGCATGGGTTGGATGCCAAAACCATGTAGCAATGCATGGGAATTACTAGTTCTGTGGTTGTGAGAGCATGTGGATCTCCCTCAAATTGGGATCTCATCCTTCTAAGATCGACAGGATCATCCACAAGATAACCGACTGCTGGTAGGATGGGTTGTGCCCATTTGGGCCTTGGTTCTAGATTGACACATGCATGCACATGTACTTCCAAATCTGATTCAGAAATTAGATCTGAAATATGATATGAGGAAGGTGAGAAGCTAAGAGGTAAGTTAAGAAGCTTGTTCTTGTATTTGAAATTTGCTTAAATCTGCTTCAGGAGGAAGATGAGAAGTTTGTTTTTCCAATGGCTTTTTTGTGGGATTCGTCTTGGCATTCTTCGGCATGCATTTTTCACAATCTTCGTTTATCCCAAATAGGACCTCCAATTTGGTCCATACTTCGTCTGGTGTTGACAGTGATACTACATGGAGTTGTATTTTAGAAGAAATAGATATGCAGATACGTCCAAAAGCCATATCTTGGCTATTGAGAAAATGATTTTTCTCATCGGTGGAAGTGGGCTTTGTTTTTGTTGCCATGGTTATTTGATATAAGCCTCTTCTTCTGAGAAGAAGAAGAATCTTTTACTTTCAATCAAAGTAATTGTGTGGCATAAGAAATGTTGATGACATAAGTAATTCCATTTTTTTTTACTACTTCAATAATTTGTATCTGCAAATGAGTGCTTGTGTGCCTTCTTCCTATAAACATGTGGGATCTGATACCATGTAGAATTTGGTTGAAACCTGCACAAAGAATCTAGCTAGCAAAAATTCACACAAAACTTGCAAAGTTGAGAGAGAGGGAGAAAAGACGGAGAGAAAGAATAAAGAATTGTATATCACACTAATCAACACTCAAAGAGTGAATAATTTGCAACAGATATAAGCTAGATCAAACTAATGCGCCATAGTAGTCTTCTAGAGGGATTTGGACATACATTGACAAAAACCTAAGTGAACTGCCACCTAGTCCTAGTTAACCAACCATGCAGTCATTGATTAACTAGAATAGACAAGTGGAGTGGAGAGAATTTCATGCATGCATGTGGTGCACCCTCATAGCCTCATGCATGTCAAGTGCGCCCTCCTGGTGATGATCCCAAGGCGAGTGCACCCACCCGGTGATGATCCCAAGGTGAGCATGCAATACTTGGTGATAATACTGAGGTTGCCATGCATGACTTGACTCCACTAGTCTAATTGATGTATAACTGAGTAATCTCTGAAATTATCTAGGGGGAATATTCTCATATAGGGAGGAATATATGAGACCAAGGGTGCCCTCAACATAGAAAAATAAACATAGGATAGGAAATACTAAGTGGGTGTGTAATATCTCCAATAATAATACCTAATGGACCAAATCTAGAATGAGAATATGCAAATCAAAATAAGCTAGAAATCAGGTGAAGCCTAAAAGCTCGAAGATAGAGAGTTAGAATCATTGAAAGAGACTAGATCAAAGTCTTCTAATCAATTGTTAGAAGATTTTTATAACCGACAGGATCATCCACAAGATAACCGACTATTGGTAGGATGGGTTGTGCCCATTTGGTCTTGGTTCTAGATTGTCACATGCATGCACATGTACTTCCAAATCTGATTCAGAAATCAGATCTGAAATATGATACGAGGAAGGTGAGAATCTAAGAGGTAAGCTAAGAAGCTTGTTCTTGTATCTGAAATCTACTTCAGGAGGAAGCTAAGAAGCTTGTTTTTCCAATGGCTTTTTTGCGGGCTTCGTCTTGGCATTCTTCGACATGCATTCTTCACAATATTCCTTTATCCCAAATAGGACCTCCAATTTGGTCCATACTTCGTTTGGTGTTGAGAGTGATACTACATGGAGTTGTATTTCAGAAGAAATAGATATGCAGATACGTCCAAAAGCCATATCCTGGATATTGAGAAAATGATTTCTCTCATCGGAAGAAGTGGTCTTTGTTTCTTTTTCCATGGTTATTTGATATAAGCCTCTTCTTCTGAGAAGAAGATGAATCTTTCGCTTCCAATCAAAGTAATTGCATGGCGTAAGAAATGTTGATGACATAAGTAATTCCATTTTTTTTACTGCTTCAATATTTTGTACCTGCAAATGAGTGCTTGTGTGCCTTCTTCCTAGAAACCTATGGGATTTGATACCATGTAGAATTTGGTTGAAACCTGCACAGAGAATCTAGCTAGTGAAAATTCACACAAATCTTGCAAAGTTGAGAGAGAGGGAGAAGAGATGGAGAGAAAGAATAAAGAATTTTATATCACACTAATCAACACTCAAAGAAGGAATAATTTACAATAGATATAAGCTACATGATCAAACTAATGCGCCATAGTAGTCTTCTAGAGAGATTTGGACATACACTAACAAAAACCTAAGTGAATTGCCACCTAGTCCTAGTTAACCTACCATGCAATCATCGGTTAACTAGTCTAGACAAGTGGAGTGGAGAGAATCTCATGCATGCACGTGGTGCACCCTCATAGCCTCATGCATGTCAAGTGCACCCCTCTGGTTATGATCCCAAGGTGAGTGTGCCCTCCCGGTGATGATCCCAAGGTGAGCATGCAACACATGGTGATAATACTAAGGTTGCAATGCATGACTTGACTCCACTAGTCTAATTGATGTATAACTGAGTAATGTCTGAAATTATCTAGGGGGAGTATTCTCATATAGAGAGGAATATCTGAGACTAGGGGTGCCCTCAACATAGAAAAATAAACATAGGATAAGAAATACTAGGTGGGTGTGTAATATCTCCAACAATAATACCTAATGGACCAAATCTAAAATGAGAATATGCAAATCAAAATAAGCTGGAAATTAGTTGAAGCCTAAAAGCTCCGAGATATGGAGTTAGAATCATTAAGATAGACTAGATCAGAGTCTTCTAATCAATTGTTAGAAGATTTTGATAGTCATTGAGAGAAAACCCTCGAAGGAGTTAAAAGAGACAGTTATAGAAGATACAATGATAGTTCCAATGAATATAGAAGATGCACAAATGATCTAGATTTATTAGAGAATGAAATGAAAGAAGCAATATAATGAAGAACACTCACACAAATATATATAGTAGAGTGCACAATAATACAGTGAAAACCCAACTTCTATTAATGAATACAATAGTAGAATAATCTAGAACACAAAAGGACTAGAGTGGTGGTATCTTATCTCTAAAGAGAGAGAGATGTCGGCTATGCTCATTTGAAAAAAACTATTACAAGGAGTCGAAAAAATGGCCTTTCAACATAAAGCAAGAATCCTAAAGGTCCAAAACCCTAACCCTAGGAGGCAAAGTGCCAAAAGGTTTGTGAGCCCTGAGGTGGTTAGTTGATACATCAACTTCTCACGGGCACAACCTTTTCATATAATCTTCATTTGGGTTGCTTAGTAGCTTATTGGAAATCTCTAACTAAGAACTACAATTTGTAGCATGGCTTGGGTGTGGAAAAGACAAACCCAAGCCCCTAAATTTCCCCAAAAGCATTGTTTAAGGCCTCAAAACGGCCCCAAAAGTTTAGTACCCAAAAAATCATAACAAAACTGCCAAGATGGAGAACCACATTGAGTCTGTGGAGAGGTGGGTGGCCGCCAATATCCACCTAGATAAGTCCTCCCCTCTTGGGAAGCAATGGCTCCCATTGCGTTAAGTTCTCGTAGTAGATGGGGAAAATTTTGTTGAATCTGAACTTTGGTGAGCCACTTGCCTTGCTAAAGAAGTTGTCGTACTTTGACAACCCGATAGAGTTGTATATTTTGTTGGTGGGTGATCTTCATCTTGGTGTCCATGATTTGACCCACTGCAACTTGCTCATTGTAGTCAGAATTGGGTTATGTAGGGGCCAATTTATCAGCCACCTTTGAGGTGTCTAATAGAGGTGGGAAATATGGCCGAAGCAGTTTGACATTAAATACTAGGTGCAAGCTAAGGAAAGGAGAAATACTTAATTTGAAAGCATTTTCACACACACCCTTTGTGATGGTGTAAGGCCCATATTGGAGTGGTATGATATTCATGTGGGGGCATATGAGGTTCTCTTTCTACAAATGCAACCACACCTTATCACCAACTTGAAACTTGTGTGGAACTCGATGTTGGTCGTGTCACTGCTTGTACTTGGCATTTTCCTTATGCAAAATATCATGAACTTGTTGTTGGAGGCATTGGATCCTTTCAACAAATTTGGCTACTCTATCTTCCTCGGTCTAAGTGTGGGAGGGATCTATTGATGAAAGTGCAACAGGTAGAGCTACATCAATGGGGGCCAATGGTTGGAACTCCAAGCACACCTAAAAAGAGTTATGGCAAATAGAGTCATGGAGGCTTTTGTTATAACTATGCTGAATATATGGAAGCTTCTCATTCCATGTACATGAATGCTTGGAGTAGTACATGTGTAGGATATGCACACTCATTCTATTGACCACTTCCATTTGCCCATTTATTTTTGGGGTGAAAGGCAGTCAATTTGGTCAACTTGGTGTCCATCAGAGACCATACATTGGACTAGAAGGCACTGAGAAACCTATTGCCCCTATATGAAATAAGGGTTTGCGGTAGCTCAAAATGAACCCAAACATGCTCAAAGAAGATCTCAACAATGGTCTCGACGATTGTACTCTTTTTGCAGGCTGTCAATATGGTCATTTTAGAAAACTGATCAACGACCAGAAATACACAGTCATTACCATGTTTGTTAGAAGGTAGACCAAACATGTAATCCATGGAGATGGATTCCCAAGGCCTATCAGGAGAAGGCAGAGGAGTGTACAACCCTTGCCTTTTGATGGTGGATTTGACGATGACACAAGCAGTGCATGATCTAATATACTTTTTGACATCTTGTTGAAGCTTCAACCAATGAAATTACTTTTGTAGTACAACCACGTTTTTTTCCATGCCAAAGTGTCTTGCCACCCCACTGTAATGAGCTTCCCAAATTAGCTTCACATGCTCTCTTGAAGGAAAACAAAGATGGCCCAAATGACATAACAATCCATCCTGGAGATGAAAATATGTAACTGGTTTGCTTGTGCCCAATGTTTGATATGTGGAACGGAACTTGGGATCATTGTGATATAGTTGGGACCACCTAGTGGTCTCATGGCTGTAAGAGTTGAGCACTATGGTTAGTGTTGCAACTAGAGGTCGACTGAGGCAGCTAGCGACTCGGTTGGTGCTACTCTTCTTGTATTTAATGTTCAAGTGGAACTGTTGTAGGTAGGTGGATAAATTTTGGTGGAGGTCATTTTGTAACTTTCTGAGCATTTACATGAACTATAGGGGTTTGTGATTAGTGTAGATGATGGTCTCCTTCCAAAGAATGTAAAGCTTCCATTGGCGGAAGGCTTGTATAATGAAGTCCATCTCCTTATGATAAGTGGGGTACTTGCAGATGACATCTCAGAGTGTATCACTATGGTAGGCCATTGAATGGCCATGCTAAGTGAGGAATGTGCCTACCGCATAGTCCAAAGAATATGTCTCAATCTCAAAGAGTTGTTGCAGATTTGGCAAGGTGAGTATGGGCGCTAAACATAAGTGGTGTTTCAGATCCTCAAATTCTTTTTGTTGTGACTCAGTCCTAGATCCACCCTTGGTGACGTCGCTAAGGGGTAAGGAAACATGAGAGAACCCCAACACAAACCTGCGGTAGAAGTTGGCAAGGCCCAAGAAACAACAGAGCTCAGTTAGAGTCGTTGGGGTCAACCAATCATGAATGACTTAGATCTTGGTTGGATCCACATGCACACCATGTTCATCCATGATGTATCCTAGATATTGGATGCTCTACATGCCAAATGAGAATTTTTCTATATTAGTGTATAACTTGTGTTTTCGTAGGGTGTTAGGGACGTATTGAATGTGTTGCAAATGTTCTACCCAAGTTTTACTAAAGATGAGGATGCCATCTAGATATATGACTGTAAAATAATTGGTGAATGGTCGTAGGATGTTGTCCATCATCCTCATGAAAGTTGTTGGAGCATTATTCAAGCCAAAAGGCATGACCAACCATTCAAAAAGGACTTTGGACTTGAAGGCATTCTTCCATACATTAGTTTTCTTGATTGGTACTTGGTGGTAGCCTAATTTCAAATCAATCTTACTAAATTACTTGTCACCCTTGAGTTGGTCAAGAAGGTCATCAATCTTGGGAATGGGATGTTGGTTTCGAACTGTGACTTTGTTTAGAGCTATGTAATCAATACAAAGTCATCATGTCCCATATTTCTTTCAAACCAACACAATTGGGCTTCCGCAAGGTGAGGAGATTGGTCAAATGTGCCCCTTCTGGATTAACTCTTGAATCTAACGTTTGATTTCTTCATTTTCTACAAGAGAATGCCTATATATTGGGTCATTAGGTAAAGGCACATTAGGTATCAAATCAATTGAATGCTTGACCTAGCAGTGTAGAGGTACCTCGATAAGCAAGGTGACGATATCTATGTATGCTTCCACTACTTTGTCCACCTTCTTTTGCTGTGTAGTGAAACCCTGTGCAACGATCATTGATGTCATGGTGATGTTCTGTTCACCTTTAGAGGGAACCATGAAAAGGAAAAATTTCTTAGTTTGGGAGATTACCTTCCTACATTACTTAGTTGTGATCAAAGAGACTGTGGTAGTTGGAATGACCTCTGGTATCCCGTAGATCTATCTTCCCAAAGTAACAATGGCACTCTGAGGTCTAGTCTCATATACAACATGAAGTTTCCACATATATGGTTGTTCTAAAATAACATCACAAACTTCAAGTGGGAAAACATCACACAATACCTCATTTTTGARGGGTTTGATGCCRWAGGAAAGGTGGYACWATTGGTTGACGCAAATGTATTTTCCCTGGCTCAACCAACCAATGGTGTATGGTTTTGGGTGTGGTGTTGTCGGTAACTTCAACCTATTGCTGAACTATGTGAAGATCAATTTATTTTGGATCCCACTATCAATAATGAAATGTAGTGGAGTTTCGTTCACCCACATCTGTGAGTGGAAGAGGTGCTCACTTTCCTCTATCTCCTATGGCTCCTCTGTTTGGATCTTTGTGGTAACGACGATGACACTGGGTTCCACATGAATCATCCACTTCCCCTTTTCTATCTTTGAATCAGAGTTGGAACCAGGGTCTAACTATGAGGCTTTCAGTTCATCCACCAATGATTGGTTTGAGTGAAATTAATTACTTACCAGTGTTGTACCAGGGGCCTTTGTGAAACTCACACCATTTCCTAGTGTCCTCCTTCATCTTCCCATTACCTTGCTTTTCTTGTGACTTGGATTGGTTATCTTGAGGTTAGTTATCTTCAATATTCCCTTTGTTCTACAAGCTGGGGTTTCCCTTTCCATGGTTATGTTGTGACATATTTGTAGACCCAAACTCCCACTTATTCTTCTACTTAAATTTTTGATTGATTTTGATAACATAATGACAAGCTCCTCCCATTGATGAGATGTCCAAGAATTTCATATCTGTTCAGATGTACCTATGTAGGTCACTATCATATTTCAAAATCAGGTGTCGCTCGAAGCCTTCGATACCCAACTTTGTACACAAGGTAAACAAGTTGTTAGTGTATTCTAGCACCATTTGGTCCCTCTCTTGACACATACTTGTCCATCTCATCTATTGGTCATCATAGTTCCCAACAGGGTATTATTGCTCCTTGAGGGAATTAACAAAAGAGGCTCAGGTGGGTTCAAACCCAAACATTATGGACTCCTCTAGAGTCTATTTCTCACAGTAAGTCTCCCACCAATATTTGACATGGGGAACAACCTTAAGGAGCACAAAGGTGATCTTTTATTTATTAGAAAAATTTTGGATAGAGAAATAACCCTCTAACAAACTTAACAATTTCTCAAAGGAATCAACATCTATATTGTTAGGGTCCTATAATTTTTATAGGGTAAATCTTTATGCTAATTGATATTCATTCTTCAGTGATTTTGGGGTTGAAAATAATATTCCATGTTGTAAATTATTTCCAAAAAGATCAAAAAGCAAATTTTTGCTTCGTGGCGCATATTAGAAAATTGAAAACGAAAAAATCTCTTTGTCATGGAGCGCATAAGCATCACACAAATATGATCAGCGACACCATTCCTTCCCATATTGATAATTCATAATCAATTCCGCACACCCCTGACCTTTCTACCTTTAACGGTGGGGGGGTGTCTGAAAAATATTTTTCCCCCGTGTCAGTCCCACTAACGTGGCGTGCCCTCAGCATTTCGGACCCCCCCTCTCAAATCTACTTATCGTTGATACCCCCCTCCGAAATCTGCCTAACTTGTCCCGATACTGCTCACCTTTCCCACCTACACTCCTCCTCTCCCTACACGACACCTGTCCCCTCACCTTCTACCAATTATCCTTGCACATTCCACAACTTTTGGCCACTTTTTACCTGTTATATGCGTTGTGAAATCTTTTCGCAATTTTTGGCCATAAAGCCTTGTTTCATGTGTTGTGAAATGAACGATTGGGAAAGTTTGAAAGTGCTCGTACCGTCAAAGCTGACCACCTCCGATTCAGATGGGATTCATTACTGGAATGCAGGGACAAGTGTTAAAGGCCTATCATTCATCATTCAAACATCATGTTTGAACGAGTGGGGTGCCGAATTTTGATCATCTTATCAGATCATCATTTCCAAATCTAGTGTTAACTAGGTTAGACGATCTGCATGTATTTAGTATCATTTTATTTATAAGGCAGGTATTGGTAATTATTATATTGATCCTTGGTAATTTCACAAATCACCCTAATTTTGATGTGAATGCTCAACGTTTGATCCTGTTTGGCGTTGTAGACCGTGTGTTGATTCTTTGTTGTTCATAATGTCTTATTCAAACAAGCACAGAGGAGGAAAACTACATCGCAAAGAGGACCCGTGGCCTAAATTTATTGCTGAATACCCAGAATTTGAGAGACCTTTCAAGCATGTCGGATGGTTCGAATATGTACACAAGGTTACGAATGGTTATCATTCAAGTGTGTCTCTTTCATTTGCTCAGTCTTTTAATGGCACGACTGTTACAGTAGGAGACTTGAATTTTGAAGTTACAGAGCAGTCTATAGTTGATGCATGTGGTCTCCCTCTAGACGGGAAGCGCTGGTTCAAGAACCAGTTCATTGTTGGAGATTGTAACCAGTTTTTGAAAGATGAATACCAAAATCCTCCTTGGAGCCATGGGATGCCCCTGTGCATGTTAAAGCCTGAATGGTCAAATTACCTGTTGCTGATTTAACAACATTTTACAGGAGATGGGTGATATTCTAGGTTTTACCTATACCATCTTAGATTTTTATTGCACCTGATTGAAAAACATATGAATGCCCCTTATTATTTTTTAAGGAGTCTATCTAAAATGGAAAGAAAAATACAAACCAAATCAAATAAATCGAATCCATTAGGAGATATCTTGTACCATCATGGTTTGATCAAGCTGTTGATTCTTCATGAGTTAAAGAGAACTGACAGGACTTGGGAACATTTTCTATTTTGGGGAGGATTTGAAACCACACCTTTGGTTAAGAAGAAGAAGAAAACTAGAAAAATGAATAGGATTTCAAAGAAGGTAGAGAATTTCTTAGCCAAAACTCAAATGTCCCAAGCAGAAGGCTCACAAGCTCAAACATCATATCTAAATAAATCAGACAATGAACATCGAGATGAGACTTATACTCCCAATGCTTCAATTTCAAAAAGGGAGTTTGATAATATGAAGGAACTTCCAGAACCTGTTACTCCCTCAAGATCAGTGTGTACTCTCTCCAATAAACGAAAACAAGAAGGAATATTGAAGAGTGTTCAAACTACACAAACATAACCTTCTATTCTTGCTAAGAAAAAGAGAGTGACTAGAATAAAAGGCAAGAAAAATTATGTACAAGAAAAATAAGAGGTTACTCTTACAATCCTGATTATTGTAGAAACAGAGACATTTTCTCCAACACCTTAGCTAAACCCTAATGATGAGTGGACTAATAAGAAAACCATAGAATCAATACCAAAGATGGATGAAGATGAAGAAATGTATAGGATAACCAGAAACAAGAAAAGAGGTGAAATGAAGGAACAAAGGACAGGTTATCAGATGAGCCCAAGAACTAGGCCAACTAAAAAGTTAAGACTTAAGCATAAAATGATTTTAAATCCACCACTGAAGGATCATATTATTAATATTACAAATTCATCCCCAGAAAATCCTGTGGCATCTAAGAAGCACAAGAAGGTCGTGAAGGAGGATAAAATCCAAGAGCCAAAGCCTATAGGAAAAGACCCTGAAGAATTTCAAGATCTTGACAGTGAGATTATTAGCAAAAGAACGAAGTTAAAACCTAGAAGACCTGTGCAAGTGCCTATAGACATTGGTGTTCACCTAGGATCAATGTCATATGTGTTTTCTCAAGAGCCTCCAGTTCTTGAACAAGCATATATTAATATTGAAAGTACAATGAAGCATAGAGGGAAGTAGGTTTTGGATTTGCCTTATTTAGACACTGAGAGTTCAGAGTCAGAGACTACTCCAACAATTTCAGCCCAACAATTAATTAAGAAGCCAATGTTCTCAATTCCTTTTACAAAGTTGGACATTCTCACGAAGGAAGCACTCAGGGACTTGGATATGTGAGCGAGGAACATATTTTGCAACTTTTAGACTTTGACATATCATGTTTTAAAACATAATCAAATGAAGACATGTTGATTTGTTTTAAGTTTTAAATATTTTGTAATAAGTTTGTAATTAGTGATTTTTACCCTTTTAGTGGTAAAAATAAAAGATCGTGTTATAAACTTAGTTCATATCGTATGATTTCTAGATTAGATCAAATCCCTATTTTGATGGATCATTAATTAGGTATTTTCCAGAAATATCTAGAGACGGTTAAAAAACGGATTCGATCCTCTATTCTGTAGGATCTGAACCTACAATGTAATGAGATATTATACAATATAGAATGGAATAAGGCATATGGGTTGGGACCTTTTTGAAGAATGGGACTGATATTGTAGAGCAGCTCACAGAGCTTACTTTTTTCAAACTTCAGTAATACAGTTGCGACATTTACATGATTCTCGTGTCATTATGTTGGTGAAGTACATCTACCTTAGTTTATGTTTTCCTTTCTCTGTTATCATTTTATGTGTTTCCAATCTGAATTATTCAATAGAAAATTGAAGAACAAAATTTGTTTTGATGTACACTCTGATTCTGGATTTGGATAATTTCAATGTTTTCTACTTGAGGGTTATTCCAGAATTCTTAATTGCTCTGGTATAATACGATCCCCTCACCTTTTCTTTCAAATCACTCATTAACCTTAAGAATCCAACATAGGTGCCTATCCTGCCCTGTAAGGTTTCTTGTAGAACCTGCCTTGATTGAACACAGAATCTTTGACTCCATTGCCCAATGACCCTCCCTTGTTGTTCCAACCAAACAATTTAAAAAAAAAACATCAAACTGTCATAACTAGCCTAAAATTCCGAACAAACAAAGCTAAATCTTATAGAGAGATCCCTCTCTGAGTTTAGGAGGGCTAGATCCTAGACTCCGAAGTGGTTTTGTGGTTATCTCTGTCAACTTCTTCCTCAGCCTAAGAAATTACAGAGTGATAACATTTTTGGTGACCATACTGGGGAACCTTCCTAAGAAAAGTGTATCAAGTTCCATATCTGACTAATGATGGTGAACAATAGTCAGACATTAAGCAGGATGTGTATTATTCACCCGACGACTCTAACTTCGAAGAATTCAGATTTCATAGTTTCATTGGCCACTTTACTGGCTCAAGATGAGTTCCATAGCTGCAAGATATGCTCCTATGAACCATTCTCATATTTTTGGGGTTCCAAATCGAATTCCTTCTATAGATTGGTTAAAATATTTTCCAGTGTTCAACGTTGAGAAAGATGACAATGTTGATTTACATTTAATTAAGTTTCATATGCATGTGCGTAAGATTAAAGTTCAGTGGCATGAGGATTGTCTTATGAAGATGTTCATGGCTTCTCTCGAAGGAAAAGAAAGATGATGGTATGAACAGTTGTCCGCTGCTAGTATATATTCCTTAAGGGATTTTCACACAGTTTTATTTAATTGTTTTAAGGAATCTTGTCCATTATTGTTTCAGGTAGAAAACTGTTGTAAATATTTTGAGAGTTTTATTCAAAATATGGAACATGTTTATGAAGATGATGTATTCATGGATGAGGAAATCATAGAAGCATTTCAAGAGAACCTTGTCCATCACCAGGAAGAAACAATAGAAGAAGCTAGCTCACATGACACTCAAGACAATTTCCAACAAACACTAGTTTCTCCTTTGGTTGTGGATGAAATAGGACATCATACTGTTGGAAGTCATGTTCCTCTATCTGAATTTGATGAAATTTTGCAGCACCCTTGCCAGCTTTTGTGTGACCAAGTTATTGATTTGGACAAGTCATCAAATGTTGAAACTCTTCGACCTTTTCCCAAGCTATTTATCCAAGAAAACAATGAATTTGAGTTAAATGAAGAGCTAATTCCTACATGCGATTTAGAGATTAAAGAGAACTATGAAGAACAAAGGGTTGTTCTAGGTCCTTTGGATAGAAAAAATGTGATTCTTTTTGAGTTGAATGAAGAATGTCCTGATCTTGTAGCTCATACAAAAGGAGTTTATTATGGGTTGTTTTCTGAAGTCTTATGTACACAAAATTTAAATAGTAAACCATCACACGACATAGAGGTTCAGGATATAAATGAATCAATCTTTGGTAGTTGCATCACAGAGTTACAGCTACATGAAGACAATGATAAAGAAGTTGTTTTTTATTCATTGGAAATAAAAGATGAGTTACCTTTTGATCACGATGAAGGGTAATTTTCAGATATTCATCATACACACAAATTTGCTTTTTCATTTGAATATATACATGAACATATAAGGTATTGTGTTGTTATAGAAGAGGTGAAGCATGGACAAATGGCTCCTGTGCATTTTGAAAATGAGGGTGTGGCTGCCGAGATAATCATCCATGTTCTTGAGGATCCTTTCGCTGGTATGTGGGAATCATCCGAGAAGATGGAATATGTATTGGTAAAAAATACACAGATTAAATTGTTTTTTCAGTTTGAGTTATCATTTGCTAAGTCCTTTTTTCTGTCTAGAGGAGTTGAAAGCAAGTAGCAAGAAATACGATATTTGCTTGACTGGCTTCATTAGAAGTGTGAGATCACTTGATTCAGCCTTTATGCTCAGTAAGTAGGGCAAGATAATTTGTATATAAATAATCTTGAGGATCAAGCATTGTTGTCAGTTTCAGCTTTAGACTTCAACACATGCTTTTGAATTTTTAGCAGCTATTGGTTTTCAGTTTCAACTTTCAATTAGCATTGGTTTCAGTTTAAGGTCACAGGTCAGAGCAAGTTGCAGTCTTCAATTTTGGGAACAACCCAATGGAAAAGGCACTGATCTGCGAATTCATAGATTTGAGGTTCTTGACACCTCCTTGGGAGCTTCCATCCCCAACTGGAGACTATGTTAGGGTCCTATAATTTTTATAGGGTAACTCTTTATGCTGATTGATATTCATTCTTCAGTGATTTTGGGGTTGAAAATAATATTCCATGTTGTAAATTATTTCCAAAAAGATCAAAAAGCAATTTTTTGCTTCATGGCACATATTAGAAAAGTGAAAATGACAAAATCTCTTTGTCATGGAGCGCATAAGAATTACACAAATATTATCGTCGACAACATTACTTCCCATATCG
>JASDQU010753799.1:19580-33731 GCA_032191745.1 Picea mariana
AACTTCTATATTTATTATGCTAATGAAATGAAATAACAAGCTGACATGTTGTCGCATCCAATATATGTTCGATGTATAGCATTCAGTCACCTTATCTGATAAGGTAAACCTGCGACAGATCCTGGAATTGTTGCTAATAAATGTGAAGCATCGATGATGAAGTTTTAATCATAACAACAAAACATATAACAGATGTAGTCATAGTAACCT
Source organism: Picea mariana (assembly GCA_032191745.1). NCBI lineage: Eukaryota > Viridiplantae > Streptophyta > Pinopsida > Pinales > Pinaceae > Picea > Picea mariana. The sequence goes on from JASDQU010753799.1 coordinate 19,791, forward strand.
TATAATCTTACAAGCAGCCACAATAAGATTATTCTTCCTGTGAGAACCTACGTATAAACATTTGATCGAAATTAGAGATAAACCTCTTAATTCAAATTGAATGAATGATTACTATGTGTTAAATCTGGAACATGAAACATGGATAATATATAAACTTGTATTCTATCAACTTGCAGTGAACCATGACAGCGAAAGCAATCATAATATATTTACAAATTGAAATGAACATGACTTGAATAAAAACACAATATGGAAAAGCTAAAGCTGTGACGAGTATTATATTCCATTCAAGTCTGTAAATGAAAAATCCATAGTCTTTCCCCAGACTGAGATGATGCCATGTTTACAAAATAGCATGCTTATATAGGTTCTAGGAACAAAAATGTTTCATGTTGATAATATTAAATCTGTTCCAAAAATATGGGGGATGCAACCTCCCTGATTTTACTAGATATCAAAACTATCAAGAGTCTAATCTATTTACTAAAAACACAAAGTTGATATGGCTGGGAGATGTCAGTAGTGCCTCATATCTCCTTGGAAATCATAAGTTCTTGGAAACAAATGAAATTGGGAAGATTTTAGATATGTTTTCAATTGTCAAATCAAGCAATTCGAATTTTTCTAACTGGCTACAAAATCTTACGATTCTGTAGCTAGTTATAATAGCAGGTACAATCATATTTTATTCAATAAACAAAACAAACTAATCTTTATAAGAAAGATAATCTATTCAATCAAATCGTATATACTAACTTGAGAGTGAAAAAATCATGCTAAAATTTAAAAAGATCATACCTCAAATCATGGAATTAAAACATATCAAGCAATCTTGGAGTTTACAATTGTTGTTGTTGCCTCTACATTCTTAAAAATGACAGATCCTGTATTTTTTAGGCATTTCTCCTTTGCTTGAGTTATGGATTGGAGTCTATTGTTCTCGTTTGTCAACAAATCCACTTGGTCTTTTAAATATTTAAGCTGAGCCTAGCAAAGGCACATCCGTATAATACCTGTCGATCCAGGATCGACACTCATCACACTGTGGTTGCAGGGACTATGCATTGGCACTGACAGCGTTAAGGGTTGGAGAATCATCCATGCGAAAGGTAGGTTTATCACAGAGTTGAATGCCTGAGAATTCTGGGTTACCTTTTAGACATGGAGGTAGGTTGTTTACATAGTCATAGGGTGTGTCAGGATAGAGCCCATATGACATGGGGTCTTCTTCGGCCAAAAACCTTTCGATTTCTGAGTCTGAATATTCTCTCACATTAATCATGTTGTTTGTGTCTGTACAGGGTTTGATTTTATTTCGAACACTTCGTGAGATCAAAGGAACAACCCTTTTATTCTTAAAATTAACATCAACACTGCCCTTGTGCTTCTTCCCTGTAGGTTTCATAACATTTTTAGTGCTATCCTTTGGATGTGAACCCAGTTGATTGTCCTGTTGAGTGACATCAGGGTAGGTCAAGGGTTCATTATTAGGGGAAAGATCACAGGGCAAGAGTAGTGGAGAAGAGGCTGTAGTGTTCACAAGGGTTTCAACAATGACCGGTTTATCAACCTGTCCCAACTCACTGTTACCAGAGCCATTTCATGAAATAAATGCATCCCAACAATCGTTTTGTAATTGCAACTAATGCACAAGGATAATTTTAATTAAACCATGATGGAATAAACTCAAATCATACCTCTTCTTCTTAAACCATTTTCCCATCTTGTACAGACTTCTAAGCAAGAAGTAGGGTATATTCAACGAGAAGCCAATGAAACTCATAAGCAAGCACAGATGATATAGGAAAACTAATCTGAATATTCCTTAACATGTAATGAACTATTTCACAATAGCAAGTAGATCATGCCACCTAGGTTTTAAGGAAGAGACTAGCATACCTTGATCGCAACTAGTAATTTTTCGTGAGGTGAACATCAAAGTCCAGGGGACCTCTTCAAATTTTATATTCTTGAACCATTTTTGCCCGACAGCTGGTAAACCTGTGGCTTGGCTTAAAAAATCTTATGTTACTTCTAACTGTATGTCACCTATCTTTTCCCTGCAGCCATCGAAGGTCAAGGCAAATTCTTGGGCAACTCGAAGATTGAAACCCTCAAATTTTTCAATGAACAAATGCCAACCATTCCTTTCTAAATCGTCCCTGGCATTATCATATGATAGCAAGGTTTGGATGCCATTCGGCTCAATCCTTACCACTGGAGCCATGGCGAACAGAATGGAATCAACATAGAACTCACAGGTAGGGTTTGATAAAAATCCACAAAGCCATAGCCCCGAGCCTCAACAAAACAATGCTATGACAGTTCAAACGGTAGGCAGAGGCATTAATCACCATGCATGGGAATGAAATCGTGAAGCCCAAGACCATACAGAAGAGTAATGGCATGTTGTACTTCATATGCCACCTTGGCATTAGGTACGTATTAGGATCAGAGAACTTTGAAAACCATAGTACATGCATTCATATATTAATCACAAAGGTAAGTGCATCAAATAACAATTGAATAATTCAAAGTTTCATTAATCAAAACTCCATCAATATCAATCAAATATTAATGAATGGAGGTATTTCACTTATGCAACCAAGGCATGTTTAGAAACAAGGGGTCATAAACAAGGAGAACAATAATGTTCATAGAAAAAATATGACAATTCTATAATGAACCACATGAGCAGTCTTCCTTTAATCACAAATCAAAACAAAATGTCAATTCCAGCCACGAGTTTTCATGCTTACAGTCGTGAAAACAAAAATCGAAAAGAAGATATGTAAAAAGTGACAAGTGACAAGTGTCGTTTAGTGAGAAAGCTCATGACAAGTAATTAAAATTTAGAGGCCCTGTGTAGGCAGCTTACAAACAATAGAAATTATATTAATGTTGCCAACACAACCCCAACATTGAACATGTGGATGCCTTGCCCTTTGACCCCCTATTTCAATCGCTCTGGGTTCTCTAGAAGTTTGTTGTCCCTGAGGATTATTTCTAAAGAATGGTGGCTTAGTCCCCTTCTTCCTCTGATCCATATTGAATTTCTTTTTGTCTTCCCAAGATTTTTGGAAAGTTGGCCTTGTTTTTTGTTGATCATATAGGCATTTAGCTCACCTTATGGTCTCCTCCAATGTCTTTGGATCATCATACTATATTTTTTCACTGATGAATGATGGCAATCCATTCAAATATCTTTGAATCTTAACTGTCTCATCCTTGATGAAAGAGACATACTTCAGCAGTTTTAAAATCCTTCTCTCATATTCATCTATTGTCATACTCCCAAGCTTGAGTTCAAATAACTCTTTCATTTTCTTGGCATAGTATCTCTTAGTCAAGTATTTCTTCTCAAAATACCTCTTGAATTCCCTCCAAGTAACACTTTTCTCTTTAATGTGTTGCACCTACACAAGTTGATCCCACCACATGGATGCCTTTCCCTTGAGTTGATAAATGGAAATTCTACCTTCTGCATGAGAAGAATAATTATGTAATTGAAAATACTTTCTCATGCCCAGCAGCCATGCCTCTGCGTCTTCATCCTTCTTGTGCTCACCATCAAATGTAGGAGGTTTGATTTTGTTCATTTCTCCTTGTATCTCATCCACCCTAGACCTCTTATGCTTCCTGACAGGGGATGGACTTGAGTTATTGTGTGCTCTCTTATGGTAATGCCTCGAGGAGTGATGAAGATGTCTACTAACACTTCTTGATCTTGTTTTCTCATCAGGAGATTTGCGACTTCCTAATTTTCTTGAGCCACTCTCCTTATCCAATTTATTTTCTAATGTGTTCAAGCTCTACATTAACTTCATGTTTAATTCATCCTGCTGATCCTTGGATCTCATAAGCCTTTCATTATCATCCTTATGTCTTTGGAGATCCTTCTGAAAATTTTTAATGGTCTCTACCATATTCATGTTTTCATCCCTTCCTTCTCCATGTCCATTGGAGTTTGTTCCTTCAATACCCAAATGGAAATCCATCCCTCTAATATCATCCTCCTGACTGTAAGTCCCATGTGCCTCTTCCAAAATAATATATGAACCATTTTGGTTCAATAATATATATCATAATTGTTTCTTCTGATTTCCTGGAAAATTAAATTTCCAGATCAATTTTCTGGGTGGATATTTATATTCCACTTTCCAACACATTTTCAGCGCCTTCTCCCATGCTCAATTCCGAGTCTTGAGTAGAAAGGTATGGTTATTAGAAATTTGTCCATTAATTTTTTTGTTCATTTTTCAACTTGGCACAACTCTGCGTTGTAATTATGCAATTTCACACCTACTCCATTAGATTTTTCATAGGATATCAATTGGGTTTATTCATATACATATTATGGACACCCTATCCAAGTTTCTCCTTTTTCTGGGTTCTTGGCTGCTAGTTACAGCCTCCTTAAGTTCTAGACCAATTCATGTTTTTGGTCTGGAATTCTACAAGTGCCTTATTTTCCATATTAAATAATTTTAACATTCCCAGAAATTTAGTTCAACTCTGGAACTATCTTATATGGTTTAATAGATTTCCATTGATTTCTCCTGCACCTCAATCTGATTCCGAAGAAGAAAGTTATGGCTCTTTGAAGTTAGATGGGTCTTATAATTTACCCTCCATTGTTTGTGATATAACTTTCTCATAAAAGATCTGTTTGACGAATGGTTTACACCATTAGAAATATCTCTCCGGGTTATTTTATTTGAGCTACAAAGACAAAGTGTGCCTTGGCTCACTTTGTTCTCGTGGTTTTTGAGTACCTAAAAATGCTCTTAAGGGCCTCAAAAACGCGCTACAAAAGGATGATGTTCAAAYAGTATAAAACATCGTGGAAAATCGTTGTTTTTATGTTGTTCACCATCAAAACAACTTCGCGCGCACAAATTTCAACCTAAACGCCCATATTTAGCATGCACAACAACATCACAAGATAATATGTGCTTCCCGCACCTATAACCACTGTGCATCACTTTTATGTCACACCAATAACTTGTGCACAATACTTTTGTGTCGCATGCCAATATCCACCGTGAACAATTTTGGTTCTTGCACTATTACCCATTGCACACAATTTTTGTATAGTGCACTGATATTCCACGTGCATTTTTCTCTACGCGTTGCACCATGCCAAAGTTTAGTACGCCTCCATCGCGCACTAGTACTCTATGTGCACCATTAATTAAACTATCATGCGATAGCATAAACCCACATTGTGCGTGCACCAACCAAGTTTCTATGCACTGTCAATATTGCACACACCACACATGCCATTATTATGTGTGTGCACACTGCGCACACCTTATCATGCGTATGCACACCGCGTGCTAGTATTACGCATGTGTCACTCTATCTGCACTGCACAATGCTAAATTTAGTGCATGCAACCACACACCAACACTTTTCCACGCGGTGCCAAAATTTAGTGCGCACAACTGCACACCAACACTTTTCTGTGCGGTGCAAAAATTTAGTGCGTGCACCAGCATGCCACTATTTTTCCGCGTAGTGCCCAATTTTTACATATCACAAGCTTTTAACTGCGCATCTTGTTGTTGGAGTTACTTCAAACACACCTAGGATTTCTTTTTCCTAAGGTTTTTATTTTTTTATTAGTCATAATTAGTCATTATTCAGTCTCCTATATTTTAGGAGAGAATATTCCACCTGGCGAATATTCTCTTTCAGTTCACACTTTAGTTTGACTAGTTGAGTTGAGGTTAGATGTTGCATTGGGATCATCACCATGAAACATTGGGATAATCACCATGATAATTCGACCTTGCCTTGGTATCATCACCAAAGTGGTGCATTAGCCTTGATTCCTTGAGTTAACTCCTCACTACTTTCTGTTCATTCAGTTAACTGAAGACTAGTTGACTAGTTAACTCAACTAGGTGGAAGTTCACTCCCGTAACTGCCTGAGAGACTAGAATAAGTGGAAGTTCACTCCCGTAACTTCTGGTGTGTGTACAGATCAGTCTAGACCACCACTATGGTGACTTGGTTCACCTCAATTTGAACTCATTGAATTATACAAAGTATATCATGTGTAAATTATTCATTATTCATAACAGTTAATGAGAATTCTTTCCATTCTTTATCTCCTTCTTCTTCTTTTTCCAATTCTCTCTACAAATCTGTGTATCACTGTTTAGCTATATCTATTATGTGCAGTTCAACACATTTACCTGGTATCAGAGCCGACGGAGTGCTAAGCAAAAGCTACACCAAAAAAAAAAAAAATGCAGGTACAAAAGTTTGAAGACAGCGGAAAGATGGAAGTCCAAAAAGAATTCATTCTTACACCTTACAACTATTTTGCATGGAAGGATAAAATAGCCATTCATCTCTAATATATAGGGTTGTATAGGTTAACCATGAATACAGATACAGAACCGACATTAGCCATAGAAAAATCCAAGTACTTAAATCGCATGGATGAGGCACTCGGAACAATTTGCAGTCTTATTTCTCCTGATATCCTTTTTCATATATCTTCCTGTAAGACTCCCAATGAATCTTGGACCATCTTGGAAGGCCTCTTTGGAAAACAGGATGAGATGAGGGGACACATGCTGGAGGTGGAGCTTCTCACATTGGATCCAAAAAGCTTCGAGAATATTCAATATTTCTTTACAAAATTCAAGGATTTACTGCCGCAACTCAAAGCTTGCAGGGTTGATAAATTGAAGGAGGAGAAACAAATGGTTCTCACAATTCTCTCCAAGATTGGACCTAAATTCTATGTATTCATATCCACATTCCATACTGTTAGATTCACCTCTGGAGCCACCTGGAAGATGCCTTCTCTTGAGGACTTTATTGAATCCTTAACACAAGAGCAAACCAAGCTCATCAACATGGGTGCAATCAAAGGCCCAAGGGTGCATGCATTCACTATGCATGATGGAAGCCACAAATATCAAAAATCTAAAGATAAAGATAAGCAGAAATCTCATACACATACAAAGAAGGAAGGGTACATAAAACCCTTCACTGATGCCTCCGGATCCAAAGGAGAAAAGGGAAGAAAAGGAGAGAAATGCATGTACTGTTACAAAGGATTCCATTCAGAATCTACATGCATGCAAAAGAAAATAGATCTGATGTCTCAGATACTTCAGCAAAAAAACCTTGGAGATCGCATCCCCGAGGGTGAAAAGAAGAAGAAGCCAGAAGATCTGAATTCCAACAAAGGCAATTCTAGCCATGCCTTGATTGCAATAAACTCCTCTCCTGATGCTTGGATCGTAGATTCAGGAGCATCACATCACATGACTGCCTAAGAAGCAGTCTATTCTTCTTTGGATGTATGCAAAGGTCCTCCTATTCTTATGAGGGACAATTCTTTTGTCGAAGTCACCGGCAAAGGAAGGATTGAACTCACCAACGGAAGCTTCAAGAACGTGTTGCATGTTCCCAAGCTTTCTGTCAACCTTCTCTCCATGTATTAGATGACGAATTCCGGTACTGGAAAGAAAGTCGTATTCACACCAAATTCTGTGGACATATATGACATGCAAACCAACTCCAGGGTTTCTACCGGTGAGGTAAATCATCAGTCTAGATTGTATACATTTTTTGAATTCATTGAACGTGATTATGCTTTACTTCTTACTCATGCTGATGAAAGTAGTAGGATATGGCACTAAAGGTTTGGACATTTGAATTTCAGATACATGCAACAGCTTAGCAAGCATAGATTAGTTGATGGTCTACTAGACATCCATTTCTACAAGGGAGTATGTGAGGGATGTGTTCTCAGAAAACACCCTCAAGAGAAATTCGTCAAAGGAAAGTCTTAGTGAGCTTCTACACCTTTAGATCTGATCCACAGTGACCTCATGGGTCATTTTCCGTATCCATCGATCAGAAAAGAGAGGTTTTTTCTCATTTTTTTTTATGATTTCTCACATTTTACTTGGATCTACTTTCTCAGGAAAAAATCTGAGGTCTTTAAACACCTCAAAGATTTCAAAGCTCTGGTTGAGACACCTCAAAGATTTCAAAGCTCTGGTTGAGACACAGTCCGGAAAGAAGATCAAAGTCCTCTGAACTGATAATGGGGGAGAGTATGTGAAGCATGAGATTCATAATCTTTTCCATGAGGAAGGGATTCATTTGCAGCATACAGTTCCCTACACTCCACAGCAAAACGGAGTTGTTAAGTGGAAAAACAAATCTCTAAAGGAGATGGCATCTTGCATGTTGCATGCAAAGTCACTACCACATATACTATGGGTCGAAGCACTTAACTGTGCAACATACATCCAAAACAGATATCCCCATAGATATGTCAAGGATAAGACCCCCTACGAGGCTTGGAGCTGCCTCAAACTGGAAGTGACCCACTTTCACATTTTTGGTTCTCGTGCATGGGCCCATATTCCCTCTGAAAAGAGGAAGGCACTTGATCCATAGAGCACTGAGTGCATTTTTGTTGGATACCCTGACGGTGTGAAGGGATATCAACTTATTGATCTTTCCTCAGACTGGCTCATCATTAAGCATAGTGTCCAATTCGAGGAAAGTGTCTCACATGTACCTCAACAGCTGCATGCAGACACCTTTACTCTTACACCTGTCTGAGATGATGAGCATGCACATGCCAACTCTTCTTCAGATGAGAGTTCTGATTCAAAGGACTCAGAGGATTCAAATTTAGATTTAGAGTTAGTACAGTCATATGCAGAGTTAGAGCATCTAGATGCAATTGCAGAGCCAGAGCAGAGGCCCAAGTGGGCACAGACTACTCTTCAGGATCCAGGGGATCTCATAGGTGATCCAGTCGATACTAGGAGAACTCGATTTGATTTTGAGGAGCCTCTTATTGCACTCACTTCCATTGAACTATTGCCTTCCAGGCATCTTTTCTTGGTTCAGTCTTAAGATCCACAGTCTTATGGCGAGGCTGTTGAAAATCCCTTTTGGGAATCCACCATGCAGGAGGAGTACAACTCCCTCCTCGAGAACCAGACTTGGGATCTGGTTCCCCTTCCTTTTGGGAGGAAACTTGTCAGATGTAGATGGGTCTATAGGACCAAGAGCACAATGGATGGACAGATCAGTAGATACAAAGCTAGGCTTTTCACCAAAGGCTTTCAGCAGGTTCATGGTATTGACTATGATGAGACCTTTGCTCCAGTAGCGAAGATGGAATCCATACGATTGGCACTTGCCATTGCGGAAGCCAAGGGATGGGAAGTCCATCAGATGGACGTGAAGAATGCATTTTTTCATGGTGATCTCTCTAAGGAGATATACATCGATCATCCCTGGGGATTTATGCAGGACTCATCTTTGTTCTGTCGACTAAAGAATTGACTTTATGGCCTCAAGTAGGCTCCGAGGGCATGGTATGCCAAGATGGAATCCTACCAGTTGTCACAGAAATTTTTACATTGTAAATCAGACCTGAATGTATACATGCTCAGGATGGTTGATTCACTTCTACTTTTAGTTATGTATGTCGATGATTTTCTATTCACCAGTTGCTCGACTTCAGCAATAACTGTAGTCAAGAGGATTCTTCATGACATGTTTTTGATGATGTACATGAGTCCGCTACACTTCTTCCTTGGACTTGAGATCAGTCAAGATGCATCAAGCATCAAACTGTCTCAAGCCAAGTATGCATGAGATCTCCTTAAGAGATTTCACATGGCAGACTGCAAGTCTTCTCCGACTCCTTTCCTATTAGGAGTCAAACTTGAGGATGGTGGGGAGACTCCACTGGTTGACAACACACTATACAAACAGCTAGTGGGGAGCTTGTTGTATCTCAAACACTCCAGACCAAACCTCTCATATGCAGTTGGCACAGTTTCTAGGTTCATGCAGGAGTTGTATGAGCTACATTAGAAAGATGCAAAGCGTATCCTTCGATACATATAGGGAACCATCACCATTGGGATTCATTATGCAGCAGACTCTACATTAGATCTCATTGGGTTTACTGATTTTGACTGGGCTGGCGATAGCATTGATCGCAAGTCCACATCTAGTTACTCACTCAGTCTTGGTTCTGGGCCTATCTGTTGGTCAAGCAAGAAGCAAGTTTCCATTGTTCTATCTTCAGCCGAGGCAGAGTACAGAGGGGTAGTTAACATAACCATTCAAGCTATGTGGCTACAACATTTTCTCATTGAGTTGGGCATTTAGTTTCATCAACCGATCGTCATCTGGTGTGACAACCAGAGAACTCTGAAGTTCTACAAAGATCCAGTTCAGAGGCAGTAGAAGAATCACATCGAGATCCACATGCGCTACATCTAGGACTTAGTACACGAGGGGATCATCGACTTACATTTTTTTCCTTTAGCAGAACAGACGGCAAACATATTCACCAAGACCTTCACTGAGAAAAAATTCCATTCTCTGCGAGGTCATCTTGGAGTGAAGGACACAGTTGCCTAGCAACTATAGTTCTTTTTTTTTTACATACATTGTACCTTGAGGAGGTTTTTTTCCCATGATATTTTCCCTCTTTCCTCACTTTATTTTCAGTGTATCTTTTGTACTTGGGTACCTAACATGGCCTCGTTGCCGAGACCCAATCTTTATTTTCACCATAGTGATGTTCGGGGGGGTGTTGGAGTTACTTCACACACACCTAGGATTTATTTTTCCTAAGGTTTTTATTTGTTTATTAGTCATAATTATTCATTATCTAGTCTCCTCTATTTTAGGAGAGAATATTCCACCTGGAGAATATTCTCTTTCAGTTCACACTTCAGTTTGACTAGTTGAGTTGAGTTTAGATGTTGCATTGGGATCATCACCATGAAACATTGGGATCATCACCATGTTAATTTGACCTTGCCTTGGTATCATCACCAAAGTGGTGCATTAGCCTTGATTCCTTGAGTTAACTCCTCACTACTTTCTGTTCAGCTAGTTAGCTGAAGACTAGTTGACTAGTTAACTCAACTAGGTGGAAGTTCACTCCCGTAACTGCCTGAGAGACTAGAATAGGTGGCAGTTCACTCCCATAACTGTTGGTGTGTGTCCATATCACTCTATACCACCACTATGGCAACTTGGTTCACATCAATTCGAAATCATTGAGTTATACAAAGTATATCATGTGTAAATTATTCATTATTCACAACGGTTAATGAGAATTCTTTCCATTCTTTCTCTCCTTCTTCTTTTTTTTCCAATTCTCTCTGCAAATGTGTGTATCATTGTTTATCTGTATCTATTTTGTGCAGGTCAACACATTTATACATGCCTTTCTAGTGCGCCCACCTATGCACATACATTTTTATGCGCATCAATTCCTCGTGAATTCCACTGTAGAAATTAGGGCTCTTTCCTAACTTTTTTCCCCAATTTACCATAGACATTCTGAAACTATGAAATTTGTTCAATTTCACCCCGATAACACCAATTCAACCTCTGTAACAACAAATTGTTGTGGTTTTGACATTTCTGGAATAGATTTTTCCCAAACTCAAGTCACGAATTGAGAGTTTTTAATTATAAAACTCACTCCAACTGTCATGGCTTCACTGTAACTTCAAATTCGACCAATTCTAGGTATGAATTTGCTAGAACATATATTAAAGCATTAATATCTCACCACTTGACCAAATTTCTCAATTTTCCCATGAATTTAACAACAAAAATTGGGGATTTTACCCAATTCCGCACAACTGTTGTTACTTTTTACCATGGATGCTATGCAACTCGAAATTTGGCCACTTCTAAATAAATCCTCTATGAAATTTTTCTTCACTCAACTTGCTCGGCCCATCCAGGCTCAGTGTTGAAAACTGAAGCTATGATACCATCTTGTAATGTCCCCAGCCACCTAGGCCGGACCACGATACATGAGAGAACGCTTTCATTCTCTATGTGGAACATATTGTAACATACCTAGCATCCAACTGAGCTATGCCACATAAAATTTTCAAACTGCATTCAATTAAAACATATACAGACAGAACTCTTGCAAAACATTATATATAAAACGTAAACAGACAAATACATATCGTAAATGCATGGATTCATACTGAAATAATAGTAAACACGTACATGAAACATATACAAGCAATACCCATAAATATAAAGGAATTTATAACCACACATAAGATAGACCCATAAAAATACACACGTAAATAATAATGCAGCATGTAAATTTATCACACAATTGACACTTATCTTGGTAAGAATATCACCAACTACATACAGACCTTCCATGAACCTCCCAGCCTTAGACCACGTTGTTCATCACTCTCAACAGTGTGTCACCCCCGAGCTAGGACTAAACTCCACCTGGGTAAAGGGTTCCTAACCAGGCTAATGGCTCATAGACAACAGGAAAGACTCCATCACAGGTGCCTACTCAAACTAACATCCTACAATCCCTCATTCCCCACATGTCTGTCCCACCCCAGGAAGTGTTCCCCTTCTCTGCTCAACAGTCATTGGGTTGCCCCACTTCCTTTTCGGGCTTCAGCAACAGGGCGGACAAGAAGTATCAGAGCCTTGTAACTGCAGTTTGGCACCTTCAAGAAATCAATTCCCAACAATTATCTCACCCGGATAGGAATTTCGCATGGGCCTGACAGTCCGCCTCTTCAATATCCCACAGGCCTGACAGCCCGCCTCTTCAATATCCCACGGGCCTGACAACCCGCTTCTTCAGTCTAGCTCCCAAGATAACCAACTACAAAAACAAGTATGGCTATGGATATAGGTTCAGATACAATGACAGGAAGTTACAGAAGATATCTCAATGAGTGTGAGAATGCTCATGTATGCTTTACTAGATGACTCAATGATGAGAGGAATGATGGAAAGAATGATAGGAAATGAACTAAGTCCAAAAAATATGTATGCATATCCCCAATTTGACACTTGTCATGTTGGGAGCTACTTTGGCCCACTTGTTCCCATCTTTAGAACTTAGGATAAAATAATTACCCATACTTTATATTTTAATAAATATTAATATAATATTCCTTTTTTGGCTTAAGTTCCCTAGATTATCCATTTTCCTTAACTTTTAGCCCCCCCTTTCCCTAACTAGTGGAGTTTATTCCCCCATACTCTTTTATCATGGTTGGTTTGCGCGCGGCGATGTATTTTATATTAGTGTTGAGACATATACAAAAGTAGGTGCGTTGACCTTTAACGTCTAGTCTCTTTGGCCTAATAATCACAAAACTGGCTCACCAGCCTATAAAACACAACATATACACAAAGGCTCCCTGGCCTCACAATCGCGCACATTTAAGTTGATGCGCGTGGTATCCTAGAATGTGCACACTTCCTCATTTTACTGGGTAGTACATGCACGCACTATGCCATGAAAGGTGCATACAAAAATGATATCTAATAGCTCACCAGCTTAAGTGCATTTTCATTTATATTACAATTGGGTTTGGCCTAGGGATATTACAATATGCATGTCTATTATTGTTTAATTCATCACAGATAGATCTATTTTTTCTTAACCATATAGTGTGGAAGAAGGAGATTTTGTTTTGTTCCTTGTAGGACTTTTCTTGCACCTAGGAGCTTCGACATCAAGATCAAATGTTGGAGAAGCAAGAACAACCAACATAGAAAGGTAATTCATCCATTCTTCTCTTCTCATTCTAATTGTTGAAATAGGTCTAGGGGGGAAGTAGTAAGCCATTTTTTTTCATTATGTCTTGGATCAATGAGGGGTCTTCATCCAAGGGGGGTTTCACTTGTGAGTAGGGGGAATGTTACCACAACACTTCTCTCCTAGGCTAGAGTTCTATATATAGTATTGAGAGTTCAACATCCCTTTGTTAGATTAAGGAGAAAGTGGGTAAATGAAGAATCTCAGCCAATTATATATGTATATTGAAATTATACTAATCAAGAGTGGTTATTAATGCACAAGGAGCGCTCTATAGATAGGTGGGGACAATGTCTCATGATTCTCGG
>JASDQU010753799.1:37193-48607 GCA_032191745.1 Picea mariana
TACTTGCAAGGGCACCCAATCACTGAAACAACAACCATAACACATCAGCAAACAAACTTTCAGATGGCTGTTATAAAACAGCAATAAAACATTTTATGACAGCAGAAACTTAGTGACTTTGCTTGGTCAAAGACAGACCAAGAAGTCTTGCTGATAGGACCTGGATTTTCTACACCCAGAACAACACTTGTTTTTCTGCAAGACAATTTGGGTCGCAAAGAATTTCCAAGATGAGGTTGTGAATATTGCGCAGTTAGAGACAACATTTAGAGTTTGTGCATTAGTATGGTATATGAATTTTCAGAGCATCATGCCTATAGGACAGGACATTACTTTTGTAGATATTAAGCAAGCACTACTGAAGGAGTTTAAGAAGCCAAAGTTAGAATCGTATTACATCACAAAACTGAAGGATATTAAACATGTACAAACAGAGTCAGTATGGGAATTCGACTAGAAATTTAAGGATGTGATGGGTAGACATACTTTCCATATCCTAGATCAACAACATTAGGAATGGTTTATTGTAGGGATTCTACCACACATTTGCAGACCATTGATCCAACAGAAGTTTGCGTCACAACCCGAGGCACTGGAAATTGCAATGAAGTTGGAATCATCTCCTGTGGGAGACAGTGGAGAAATGGCGCAAGTTCAGACATAGTTGGATGCATTGACAATTTAAAAGGAAGAACTGACAAAGGGAAAGGAGAAACGTGAAAAAATATGGTGTACAAAATGTAGGACCGAAGGCCATCACAAGGACGAATGCTCAGTATTCGCACAATATTTGGCAATAGGAGTGATGAATACATTACCAGGAGGAGGATATTGTGAGATATGTAAGAAATGGGGCCATCACCCAACTGAGTGTCCATTACTACAAAATTATCAGAGTATGCCAAGGAACTTGTTTTGCAATTTTTGTAAGTTTGTAGGACATGAAGAGAAGGATTTATGCGTGTTCAACTTATTGAGGGAGCACACAATGGATATGTACATGATTCAGGTGGAGAATTCAGCAACAAAAGCACGGGTCCACAATATAACAATCAAAGAGGTTTCAATCAATGGAACAAAGGAAACTTTGGCATAGGCCAAGGTAGAGGGAATTTTGGTAAAGGAGGAAGAGGACAGATTATATGTTATAATTGTAATCAACCTAGACACTTGGCTCAATATTGTCATAATCTATGTATGACGTGCACATATTGCAGAGCATTGGATCACTCGACAAAAGAATGTCCCCAAATAGTTGCGAAGTGGCAGGATAGAGGAAACTAGAACTAGAATATGAATCGGAATGTGCAGAAGATATCAGCCGAAAGACGCAATGAAGGAACAAGAGTAGCATTTGTTACACGTGGAGGAGCTAGAATAGGGGTTGATATGATGAATGAAGGAAAGAAGAATGAGTAGTGGGTAACGAATTCAACAGAGCTTATGCCAGTTGCCTTTGATCCTCAACAAGAAAAGGAGACATATTAGAGAGAAAGAAAATAATTACTCAGAGTGGATTCAGGAGCATCAACATCAATTGAGCCTCATGTAGAAGATCGTTCTATGTCAGAGAAACCAACTGGGAAGGTAAGCATGCTAACAGAATTCATAAAAATTTTTGTATATCTAATGAAGGATGAAAATGAACTAAGTACATTATATGACATGATTTATTACTGTACACAAGGGAGGGATACTCCCATCGCACAAAGGATGGTAAATCAGGTATTGTGCAGGAAGAGGACCAATGGAGAATTCAAGTTAGTGCACGGATTAGAGAGTATGATGTGGATAATGTTATCTTGGACTTAGGGTCTAAAGTGAATGTTTTACCTAAGAAGACATGGGATATGATGGGAAAACCCAAGTTAGTATGGTCTCTTGTTTAGTTAAGGCTCGTGAATCAACACAAAATAGTACCAATTGGTCGTTTTACAGGAGTACCTGTGAATATAGATGGGGTGTGCATCATTTCATACTTTGAATTTATTGAGATCATGGATGACAACCAACCATATCTAGCACTAATGGGATTGGAATTGGATTTTGATAACCAGTTGATCATCAACTTGAAGAGGAGGGAGATGATATTTGAAGTTGGAGATTTGAAAGTTACCACACCCTTGGACCCATTAGAAGGAAAGAGATAATAGAGTCAACAAGAGGGAATGACATTGACACTTTATATAACATGACTGTGTATATGGAATATTATGTCAATCTGATAGTGGATGGTGCATTGAGCTAGAGGAGCATCATTTCATGTGCATCATACTCAAAATTAGGTCTATAGCATTGGAAACAGAGGATGCATGAGGTATCAACTAGACGGTGTTCACGCATAACCAGATCCTTGTGATCGATTGTTACAGAGCCATTTGATACACCTAGGTATGATGGATTAACTAATATAAGCATGTTTGTAAAATAATTTGAGTTGAAAGTACTCAAATGAAAAAGGTTTCTAGCACTAGATGTTTTATTGAAAGTGACTCCAACTATATGGTGGGATACACACAAAGAGGGAATGAAAGACTAGTCACAGTGCAGCAGACTAATGCAAATAAGGTTTGGTACTAAGGAAGAAAAGATTGCACAAAAGTACATAGGAGAGAGTGATCCAACATATCATGTTGAACAGTGAAATTTTTTATGGAGTTCAGTACCAGAAACAGAATGGACACATAGATTTATACACACATTGGACACAATTCTGAAGAAATGGTATATGGAATTGGAGATGTGCAGGGAGACAACAGAGTGGGAAGAAATGGTCCAGAGGTTCAAAATCACATTCACATTTGAACATGAATTTCCATCAATAGATGCAGCACTACAGGATATTTGAATGAATATCTTCTCAGAAGAAGGGGCGATGGAGGTGGTACTAGTATGTAGTGCACACATAGCCAAGATGATTGTTCGTGAGCTATTGGAGTGCTACAATGTAGCTAAGGAGGAGTATGATGAAGAGGATCCCAGGAATTTACAGGTGCCTGAGACCGAAGGAGAATGAGTAGTAAAAGGACCACAATGTGAATCTATCGCATATACACTTCATATAAATACATGGAAGGTAAATATTGGGATGACATAGAATCCCAAGTATGGGAAGATAAGGAATTATTGGAATGATGAGACAGTTAAGAATATTGCAGACTTACTACGAGAATATCAAGACCTATTCCCAACGACATTTTCAGAGATGAAGGGAATAGAAAGAGACTTAGGAGAGATGAAGATCCCACTTAAACCAGGAGCTAAGCTAGTGCGCCAGAGGCCTTATAGGTTAATTATGATGTACAAKGAGAAGGTGAACGCTGAAATAGATAGGATGTTGGACGTAGAAATCATCGAACCAGTAGAATAATCTGAGTGGATTATTCTAATGGTGGTGCAGGACAAGAAGACAGGAGGAATAATGATCTGCATGGATCTAAGGAAGTTTAACTACGCATGCTTGCATGACCCATTCCCAACACCATTCACGGATGAGGTACTAGAGAACATATGAGGCAAGGAAACATATTCTTTCACAGATAGATTCTCGGGGTACCATCAGATAAGGATTGCACAGGATGATTGACACAATATCACTTTTGCGACGGAATGGGGGAGTTATTAGTATACAATTATGCCATTTGGATTGAATAATTCTCCTATGGTGTTTTCTAGAGTAGTGGTTGCAACATTCAAGGAGTTCATCCATGAGTTCCTATAAGTCTACTTGGATGACTAGATGGTGTTTAGTCTACTGAAGGATCATATAAAATTCCTCAAGCGCATGTTGGATTGGTGCAGATAGTGTCATATTTTGTTGAACTTGAAGAAGTGTATCTTTTGTGCACCATTTGGAATTTTGTTGGGAAATATAGTGTGCAAATAGGGACTATTAGAAGATCCATCCAAGATTGCATTAATTCTAGAGTTAGAACCTCCTACATCAGTCAGACAACTGAGGGGAATGTTAGGTCATATAGGTTATTACAGGAAAATTATCAAAGGATATGCGCACATCACAACACCAATGGAAAATTTACTAAATAAGGAAGCAAAGTTTCAATGGAACAAGGACTGTTAGAAGGGGTTGGACACCTTGAAACAAAAATTGGTAATTGCGTTGATTTTGATCTTTCGGGATTGGGACAAAGAGTTCCATGTAAATGTAGATGCATCATCCATAGAATTGGGTGTAGTACTACCCCAACTAGGGGAGGGAGACATAGATCACCTAATTTATTTTACAAGAAGGAAGTTGTCTACAATAGAGAAGAATTATACTACCATAGAACGAGAAGGATTGGCAATGGTCTATGCACTACAAAAGTCCAGGCATTATTTATTGGGGTCTCACTTTAAGATGTATAAAGACCATTCTACATTTAAATACTTAGTCAATAAGCTAGTGTTGGGAGGGAGAATGTGTAGATGGCTATTATTATTTCAGGAAAATGACTTTGAGGTTGTAGTGAAACTAGGGAATATAAATGTAGGACCAGATAATCTATCATGCATATTGTGAGGAGAAGATGCAGTAAATTTAGATGATAGCTTCCCAAATGCAAAACCGTTTGTAGTAAATATGGTGGATGATTACTTATTGTACATCGTATAGTTTCTAAGTATAGGTATGGATCATCTAATATGAAAGTAGCACAGAAGAAACAACTGGTAGTGAGAGTAGCAGATTATCAATTGATTGCGGGGAATTTATACAAGTTGGGTGTAAATGGAATACTGAGACGTTGAGTGCTAGAACACGAAAGACCGATGATACTTGAAGAAGTGCAAGATGGAATTGCAGGAGGACATTACGTAGGTACAGAAACTGCACAACAAATAATTTTTGCATCGAGCTTTGGTGCCCTAAAATTCACAAAGATGTGAAGGAATAATGGCGGTCATGTGATGTATGTCAAAGAGTGGGAAAGCTTTCTAGGAGAGATGAAATGACTTTAAATCCACAGGTTACGTTGCAAGAATTTGATAAGTGGGCCATAGAATTTGTGGGGCCAATCAACCAACAAGAAATAATATTAGGGGAAAGGGGCATAATCACTGCGACAAAGTATTTGACAAGGTGGGAAGAAGAATCTCTAGTTACAGATTGCACTGCAGAGACTACTAAAAGGTTTTTGTTTGAGAATGTAGTCACAAGATTTGAATGTCCACACATATTGCTCAGTGATCAAGGTACACACTCTCTGAATAAGACAATTGCAACATTGATTGAGAAGTTCAAGATTCATCATCAAACGATTACCCCATATCACCCTCAGGCCAATGGAATAGTGGAAGATTTTAATAATATATTGGAGAATGCCTTGAAAAAGATTTGCAATGTAGGGAGAGACGATTGGGACTTAAGAGTTCCTACAGTATTAGGGCTTACAGGATGACAAGTAAGAAGCTAACAAGACAGACACCTTTCAGGTCAGTTTATGGGAAGGAAGT
Source organism: Picea mariana (assembly GCA_032191745.1). Lineage (NCBI taxonomy): Eukaryota > Viridiplantae > Streptophyta > Pinopsida > Pinales > Pinaceae > Picea > Picea mariana. Next base: position 42,648 of record JASDQU010753799.1, read on the forward strand.
CGTAATTCCTATGGAATTCATTATACCTAGAAGCAATCACTGAGATATCAGACACTGGTGCAATACAAGAGATATTGTCATATTTAATACAGCTTTAGGAATATCGATTTGTCGCAGGTTTCCATCAATAGGTTCAGAAATCAAGAGAGAAGGCTTGGCATGATAGACACATTAAACAAAAGAAGTTTCAAGTAGGAGATCTGGTACTACTCTATGAAAACAAGTTTATGTAGCATCCAGGAAAGTTCAGAATTCATTGGTTAGGACCCTATATGATTCAACAGGTAACAGAGACAGGTGTTGTGTGGTTGGAAACCTTGAATGGATAATTTTGTGAAGGAACGGTGAATGGAAGTTGGATGAAACTCTAACCAAACACCCTCAATGAATGGAAGTATGGAGGGATTATTGACGTGACATAAATTTGTCAGTTAGAGAAAAACATGAGAGATAACCATGAGTCCCATGATTGACCCATGGGTTTCCTTATGATATAAGAAAGAGGACAAGTCAAGTACCTTCCTAAAGGGTGTGTGCRAGAGAAGCACATGAGAGCAGACAACAAGGGGGAGAGAGGAGACAGACCAAAGGGGATTTTTTTGTGGGATGAGAAGGAAGGATGTAGGAGGGATCCCACGTATGGTCYGGGAGACACGATTCTAAGAGGGAGGATCGGGTTGTAGGACTCATCGGAGAGTACATGAACCCAACCTGAGCTAAGAGGCCACAAGCTTGATGTTGGAAGGCATATGATAAACCTCAAAGAGAAATGAGCTATGAGGGGTGAGGAAATTTCTAACAGTGATGGTGTGAAGGAGAGTGACCTTCACATGCCAATATTCTTGAGAACCTAAGAGAGATTCTCTAGTGGTATCATGGCTTGGCATGGGGGTGGCCTAATGTCAAAGTCACTAAGCAAGAAGAGCCTACAATTGGGAGCAAATGCGAACACACACAGTCAATTAGTCGGTTAGCTTCTTCACTAAATAGATAAGTATCTCATATACTCTATGTAATAGAAATGAATTATATGGTTGGATACCTATAATTTTGATATGGATGTGTATTCCTAGTCTGCAATGTTGATAGTTGTTTTGTTGGAAATCCCTTATATTTAAGGGATTATGAAACTGCAAGAATGGTTCATGCCTTGCACATATGAGTATGAACATTATGTATTGTTCTAAAATAAATGTGTGTTTATACCTCCTATGAGCATAGTAGGATATATTTTGTAGTGTGTTTCCTATGAAAGGAAACAAGGCATATAAATTAATAAATTAACGATAATCTCTAAGAGGGATGGAATGTTGTAATCCTCTTTCAAAGGGGTGATACATAAAATGTAATAATAGTATGTTGGATCCTGAGAAGTCCATTATACCTTGTGTTAATTCCTAGTATAAATGACATACGTGAATGAAGAGAAGTGATGGTTGAATCCCTAAACAAAATGGGTTAAGTTTACATGTTTTCATTGTTGATCTAGTAGAGCTGTGTAGCCTAATAGGCATTGTAAAAGAGGGGTGTGACCCCATGAATACAACAAGCCTCTGTGTGGAAATCTTGCAAGGTATAAACCTTCTTTGGAATAATGGTGGAAGAAGTTCCCTTGAACTTGGAAAGGTATCTATGCATTTTAGAGATCTTTAAGCTCTGTGAAAACCCCCATGTTTGAATGAAACTCCTGGAGGCTCTATAAAATATTCACCGAGATAGGAGAAGAATTATTTGTAGTTTTATAAGTAAGGTAAAGGCCAAGAAGGCCTGGTAAAAACCTTGGAAAGGACTTAGAAGAATACATTAATTGGATAAGTGAAAGATTGGGTTGTTTTCCTATAGAATTCTTGTGTTTTGAATTAGGGTGAAGTCATAAAAATTATTTGACTACAAGGAATTGTATGGAGTTTGACGATGAAGAAGACCCAATACCATCAATGACCATTTCTTTGGTGTGGTGAGATGATCTTGACCATCAGTCTTTGGAGTGTTTGAGTGTAAAGTTTCACAGGGACTCCAACAGGGAGAGCTCTGAGTAAAAAACAATCGTTGATTTATCAGAGGATGAGTGATAAATCTCTACCATTGATTTTGAGTGAGGGGAACATGGTTCCAACCCCTAGTTCCATGCCTTATCACATAAGAGAAAATATAGATAATATTACGTTGACGTGACATGTCATGTTAGCGTGTCCCAGAGGACGATAGGTGTCAGTATCTGGTTTGTCAAGAGGATGAGAATGGGCCATGTTGGGATTATAAATTTGGATGGTCACCCTTAATTGTCGATTGTCAGATATGGGGAGGATAGCTCTCCATTGTTGATTGGTTGGAAATACTATTGAGATGACCGAGTGAGGGGTTGATAAGGGACTTTGATGGAGGAGGAATCTGAGAACAAACGAGATTCATTGATCCTCGGTGAGTGGTATCTATGGGTATCTGTATTGTTGATGTCGATCAAAATTTCGTTATGGTGTAGGTGGTCGAAGATCCAAGTGTCAGATTTCATAGAAGACCGACAAGGACGGAGGACTTTGACGATGAAGAGGACGACTTGAAGCACCTAGTTAGGTAAGCCTTGGTATCATATCATGACGTGTATAGCCACATCAGTCCATGCGTCATTCTATGTATGGATCCATGTTTCATTCGGGTGTCATGCCATGTGTTAGGGTAAATTTGATATTTAGGACATTGTTCAGCCTGAGTTCTAATGCCAAGTGTCATTCCAAGGGAAGGTTATGGAATTTTCATGTGTACGATATTCAATCAGGGGAGGAGGGTGTTAACCATTGAGAAGGTAAAGAATTTGAAGTGATCAGAGTCATTTTTTGTTTGACTCCAAGGATCGTTAGATTCAACGAATGGAGTGTCATTAGAGTGGGCCTATCGGGGTGGTATGAGTCACTGAAACGGATGAAATCCTATGGGAGGGACTCTGAGAATGAATGAGGTTCGTCAATCAGGAAGACATAGAGTTGTAAGCTTAGTCGTAGATCTCTGTGGGTCCCACTTGATTTCCTAGTGCGATATGGAGAAGGTGATAGTTAATTGTCATGCAAGTGGAGACTCCAAAGTAATTGGAACCATTTATTGACTAACTATGAGGACCGTCATATTTGTCGAAGATTATTCACAATGAAAATGAGATTATGTTGCAATAAACCATTTTTCTTCCTAACCATCATTAGTGTATTTTATTCAAAGTACATAATCAACAAAAATACTCAAGTCATCAAATATTCACCATAATCTTTAGTAAATAAGCCAATAATATTTACTTTAAATAAGCATGTAACAACATTGTATAATTTGACCTTTAATTAGGAAAGTTCAATGTTAATAAGGCAAACATGGCCATAATATATAGAAAAAGGAGTGGCCATATAAAGTGATCTAGGGGCCCATCAACTTTAATAGAATATTGAATATGATCTATAATAAAACACAATGCCTATTCTAGCATATAAACATCTTTGACCATATCAAGTTGAGCATAATAAAATAACATATCATCACCATAAATTAGAAATACACATAACATGTGTAAGGGGAGTAACATTCCATTAATATTCAATCTTATACAAATCATGCTTACAACGCATGGGTTATAGCAAAAAGATGCAACAAAGTATCAATAAGTAACAGTACACTAACCACCATCCAAAATCGAACCATATACAACCTAAATCCTTTACATATATACAGTTGTTCTCTTAGGTAGAAGGACTCATTCAAAATCCAGGTCATTAGCTTACGACCAGATCTAATAATTCTATCTATGATTTAACTAGTTCATGGGTCTTCAAATGTTTGTAGACTTATGTCACTCATCTCCTAAAAACTTGAGATCTCATATTGATATATTGGTCCTTCTTCCTTATGATCTTGTATTCTCTTTACAAGTACAAACGGTCCTCAAAAAGGGTGGAAAAACTCAAATTAGGTTGTCACATTCAATTTGGAACCATTATGTCTTCAATCAAAGCAAAGGGGCCAACACTCCATTTTTTTGTCTTCATTAAACTCATTGGAAAAAACATTATCAAATTGATTCAAGTTCCTAAATATTGTACATCGCTACCTCAAAAAACATATGGGAAGGATATAAAAAATTCACTAGGAAATAATGAATTCAAAACTATCAATATCATGACCAGTTTTTAGATAGACTTGGGTGGCCACCTAGATCACTATTTATACATGACCTTTACTACATCTTGTGTAGTTGCTATTGATTGTGATATATTTATTAATTGAATATTGTTTCCTATCGTAAATTCAAAATGAAATTGAAATTTTCTTGGAGTAAAATGAAAATGGGAATACTGTTACAACATCATAAAATGAAAATAAAAATGGAGCCCAGTTACTTAGAACCTATGATGTAACACCGACACTATAAAATCATAAAAATTATGACACAAGATGACACATTAATTGATCCACAATCAATGAATCATGAGATATAGCCAATATATAACATGACATAAAAAGACCCAAAAGACAACATCAAATAAAACACTAGAAGTCATAGAAAGGAAACAATCAAGATGCCAAAAAAACACAAAAATATGAAAACAAGGATGTGTCAGTAAATAAAAGACGTAGAAGAGGATGCAATAAGGACACATTGAAGACACTAATAGAATGCAAAATAGGACACAGTTAGGACACACAATTTTCACAAAATGGGGCATAGTTCGGAGGTAAATAAGAAAACGATTAGAATTTAAATTTGGATATTGCTATGATGTAACTCAACATCCAAGGAGACACAATAAAATCCCAAAAGAGATGCTCAAAGGATGCAAAAAGAGACATATACAAATGACAAAAAATGAAAATGACAAAAACGATGCATGATCATGCTAAAAAGGGATGTAGGTTGGATGCATTGAGATGCATAAAAGGGACACATATGAGACACAAAAAATGACACCCACCTACAATATCTTCTTTTGCATCTCAAAATTTCAATAAAACAAAAAAAAAAACAAGGAAGGGGGTCCAAAGGTGGAAAATAGGTGTATTGTAATAGTGATTTCCTCCAACTAGACCAAATTACAAACAAATATTTTTTCTCTAGAGATTTCTTTCATTCCATTTTTTCCCTCCAAAATAACATAGAAATGTCATGGAAGGAACCATGGTTTTGGAGTAGCAATGGCCTCTTCATCAAACAATGATTCCTAGATTTTAATCTAACTAGAATGTCTATCTCAACAAGCCTAGTTTGTGTGAGAATGTTGAATCTTCCCATCCACATCTATGCTATGAAATTTTTAAAAGGTAGTGGAGATTTCATGCAAAAATTATTAATATTGGCATGGGCTAGAGAAACGAGAAAATCATCCCCTATACTAAAATCTATGTAACACTTGACCAAAGAAAAAGTATATTAGATTAGAATTTCATATTGTACAATAATTGTCAATGGACCTAGGAATCAGATTATGAATACATTCCTTTTAGGTGTAGAGTTTGTCTAGAGACAAATCATCACAAGGATGCTTGCTCAAAAACCAGGGTCTCTCAAGGGGAAAAGGGAAAAACAACGAACCAAGACACTAGAGACATGCTAAGAGTAATCCACAAGGGGATGTTAAACAATGGATGTAGATTGATTAAATATCGGACTGTTGGAAAAGGTTCCTACCTCTTCCTCTATGACATGTGTTGTGTCTGTGTGGATTCGGTTGCATCAAAGGAGCCACCCCCTTGTTTTTATTCAATCACAATTGAAACCCCTCAACGAGGATGAATAAGTGAAACAAACTAGACAATTCAGACATGGAAAGTGAAATATTCCCTTTGACTAAATTAGAGGAAGTGAGGAAACTAGCTTTATTGGAGCCTCTATTAACCTAAAATTAGTACACTAAATGAAGAATTAGAAAGAAAAAAAGGAGGTGAAAGAGCATCATGTCAATGTATAAAAATTACAAGTAAATTCA
>JASDQU010753799.1:59335-90209 GCA_032191745.1 Picea mariana
TAGTGATTTCTTTTCCAAAATATGCTCACATTTGTACCTTATCACATATACTTACACCTTCCATAGTTTCCAAGCCTTCATGGATCATTTTTTTAAGTTACATGGCATGCCCACTTCCATTATGTCGAATCATGATTCCACATTAACTAGAAAATTCTAGTACGATTTATTTAAACGACATGGTACATAGTTGAAAATGAGTGCATCTTGTCATCCCCAAACTGATGGCCAAATAGAAGCAATCAACAAGTGCTTGGAAACTTATTTGAGATTATTTTACTCGAACCAACAACAATAATGGGATTAGTGATTACCCCTTGCATAATAGTGGTATAATACCACTTATCATGGCACCACCAAAATGTCACCAAATGAAACACCTCCTTACTGGCTTTGTATGTATCAAGCACATACAAGGTTTGGGAAATATAATGCATGTTTAATGCTAGAGAAACCATTCTCCACAAACTTAAGAATAATATTCATTTGGCTCAAAATATAATTAATCAATAGTATGATAAACATCATTGTGACCATTATTCTGTAAAATGTGATCATGTGTTTCTTCATAGATTCATCCCTATAAGTAAATCTCTCTTAAATACAAGGTCCACCAAAAGAATAAAATTTCTATGGATGCTCTCAGATCCTCTAGAACATTAAACAATTTGTCTATTGATTAGCTCTTCCTACCCACTCCAAGATCCATCTAGTCTTCCATGTGTCCTATTCGAAAAAGGTCATAGGGTAGAGTTTCCAAGTTTATGCTAGTGTTATAGAACTTGATGAAGAAGGGTCCATTTGGTTACATCCATAAGTAGTACCAAAAATGATAGAGCATCAATATTGACTATTTACAATGGAAGGATATGCAGCCTAAAGATTGCACTTAGAAATTAGTGGTGGTTTTATAATAGTTCCCACACCTCCTTCCTTAAGGAAAATGTTGTTTTTGAAAGGGGGTGTTATGTTAGGGTTCTACCCTATCCTCTCTACTTTGGAGTACATAATATCTAATCAATCAATATACAAGGACATCCTCTTTGAATAAGGCCAATTAGATAGTTAGTGGGTAGTTAATTAATGTAAAAGAGTCACATTTATTAAATAATTTTCCCTACGTGGTTCATACTCATCAATGATAAGATCACAAGTATTTAGGGTTTTGCGAGTAAGAAACTATTTATAGTGCTAGAAGGCTATGTGATGTTTTGTTAAGAATTATTATTGTATTGGAGCTCTATTCAAAGGAGGTTACCCCCTTGAAGAGGCCCATGAACATTGCTATATCTTTTGGAATTATCAATACAAGTGTTATATTATATAGGTTTAATCTCATTGTCTCTCCTATTTTCTTTTACACACTTATATTCTATGAATATTGTTAATGTTATGTTATTTATAATAATTAAGTACATTACATGAGTTGTTTGGTTGGTTAGTTACCTGTTTTTATGTTGCTTAGTCACTATAATATATATGTTAAGTCTATTATGTATGTTTTTTCTAATGATGAAACTACTTAAATCTAATAGCATGTGAGGCATAGTGTCATACCCAGGCTTAGATTAGAGCATGTAGGCTCCCTTCACGAGATAAGACTTGTGATCTAGATGAATCAAAGAATGTTTGATTATTTCCTGAGTGAATTTGTGGTTACTTGGGCACGCGACGTCGTGTCGAGTACAAATTCACCAAGATGGACTTGTGACAGAGGTTGGTGACTTGACCAAAGAGTTGGTTGGGTGGGCGCCCCACCGAAAAAATGAATGATTGGTGATGATGGGCACGTTGAAGACATGCACTCATAGCATAATGGATGCCAAAGACGTGCAATGAACGTCTTGCAATGCAGTTGAGTAAGCAAACAAACGAAGGCACAAGTTGAGCGCATTTAACTGAAAGTTGACATCGGTTGGAGAAGAGCGTGCTCTTGGAAAACAAGCGCACCCCTTGACAAGTCAGATCAACTTGAGAAAGTGGAAAAATAACCAAAAGTGTGCATCAAATTGAGATTGAAGGGACGCGTCAGTTGGAAGACTTGTGTCGCAAGGAAAGGGAACACGACTATTTAACCAAGTGCGAGTTGGGAATTTGAAATGGGGGTAAGACAAGGAGTTGTGAGGCACTTCTTCAATATCGCAGGTTGAGGAGTCTGAGGTAGCGACCAAGGAGGGAGATGAGCTCTCTCCAAGGAGCCAAGTAGACCCTTGAGGGTAACATCGGTTGTGTAATATTCCTTTCCTGGGTTATACAATTTTTCCTCAAAATTTGGTTGGCAGATTTTGTCAAACAATTCAATGAAAAATTATGACAGCAATCAATTTGGTAGTTGGGATGATATAAAAAGCAGTTTGTATGGGTTTTTATTACCAAAGAACATATGCTGATTTAGATACCCTATGAACCCCAAAACAAATGTTAACACAGTCCAAATTATTGCTGCACTTTATTAGTTCAATGGTTGAGAATACACTTGTAACAATGGAAACAATACACATCAAATATAGAATAGAAGAACCCGGGATGTAAGCTTTGTAGATGTCCTTCGAAATGTATATGATCACGTGGTGGGACATAATTATATCAGTAGAAATATTCAATGAGTTGATAGTCCTGTAGAGTAAGAGGATTTTCAACAGTGTTATATGGAGTAAATTTGGTCTGAAGATGAAATCGCACGAACTCCTTTAATGATAAATTTCTAGAACAAGATGGAATCCACCCAGAACTAATGTTAGCTAATGCGTGCTCCTGTACATGCCTTTTCAAGTGGATTAATTCAGACTGAAGGGGATAGGCTCAGAACTCGTCCATATGATCTAGAATTTTCACAAAAAATATGTAAACAATTCATCAACTCCCTAACTCGGCTTTGCTTAACCATGTTCTCATAAAATTCACCCCCGTCAAGTCGCAGTAGGTGTCTCTTCTCTCCTTACATATATGGCACGATTTTGTCAAGGGAATTCAGCCCCAATCATGAGATATTACTCCTAGCCTGTGAGATATGCGCCCAGACTCAAGGAAAACTATCGAGGCTCAATCCTTGCCACATAAATAGCGCTCATCAAAAAAATAAGTTCCCAGACTCTCAGAAATTTTCCACAGAAGATGAGGTTAGCCCCCTTGGGTATTTTTCTCAGCTTTTGGAGTAAGTCGACTTCTCTCCTTTAGAAAACTTAGTCGCCCTCCTCTGAAAAATCCACGAAATGCTGATGGAAACTCGAAGTATGAACTAATACTGCGAAGAATGAATCCAATGGAGAAATTTGTAGTGATTCCTCCCTTAAACTAGCTAGGGTGTGTATTTTCAACACCGAACCCAACAAATGCCCAAGGGTTTCCACAAACCCTAGACTCTTTTCTCAAGAGCTCTCAAAATATAATTTCCATGTGAGTGAATGCAAGAATGAGGGGTGGCTCCTCTTTTCCCTTGTTATATTTCTTCATTGAATAAGTTCCTGCTCACTTTACTTTTTAATTTTATTTTAAAGTCACTTTATGCTTGCACACTTTATAATTTTTAAGTGACTTTATTTTTCCTAAGACCCATGTCTCCCTTTTTCACATTTTCACTTTATAAATTCATTTCCTAGGAAAAAGTTGAGTTCCCTAGGTAACTTTTCTGACTTAGCCTACGAGAACCAATTTAGGCTAGCGGAACCATTCCTTATGCTTCTTAGGCCAACGAGGACATTACAATCCTCCTCGCATGAGATTTCTTGTCCTCAAGCAACTGTAATCTAAGGTGTTTCAATATCTACTATCCTTCCCAAGTAGCGTCCTCGATAGGTAGATTTTTCTATTTGATTAGGTACTCTTTGATGCACATGTCCTTAATTTTCTCTCACTGGTCTCCAACACCTCCTCCAGAATTAGAATCAACTGCCCCTCCTCATCCAATGGTGGCAGTTTTGTAGAAATGACAACATGTTGTTCCACTACCTTCTTGAGGCATGAAACATGAAAGACATTGTGTGTCTTACACCCCTCTGGAAGCTATAGCTCAAAGGATACTTCCCTGACTCGCCTCGAAATCCTGTAGGGACCATAGAATTTTGGATTTGATTTCTCTGCCCCTTTCATTGATCCGAAAAGATCTTTTAAATGACAATGGTTGAGTTATTTAGCATGTGTTAATTAACCATTTAGGAAGATTAATGAAAGAGGAAGAAATGATGCGAAAACTTAACAACCATATACACATATAAAGATTTGAAATGAAACATAAACATTATCAAACCATAAACACCAATGTGATAACGGAGTTCAACAATCTCGCCTACGTCTCTGGGCCTTTGTCTTAGTGGGTGAGGATTTTCTTATTTATGTTCAAATCTTTAAAATTACATCTCAGTTGTGCTAAAAGGTTACAAAAATGATTTTTTATTGTTATACCATATCTCTAGAACCCAACAAAAAATGTGACACTCAAATCGGATGACTGGAGCTCATAGAAATGGCCCGCAAAGGTGTGCTCCTCAATAGCTTCCCTGCATAAAAATGGCTTTGGCTTGGAAAATCTTCAGCATAAACCTTCTCTAAATATCCTCTCATGGACTCAAGAAGGTCTGGTTTATATAGATCTAAAGTTGGTAACCATATCCCAACTTCGCCCCAAGATCTAGCCTCAAAAAGGACACAATATCCCCCAATACTGGCCAAAAATCTCCAAACCTGCTTATAAAATCATTAAAAATCTTTTAATAAAGTTAAAAACCCACTATATAACTAATATTGGGCACATCCCCCTGGTCATATTAGGTGTCTCCATGTGGCCAGGCACTATTCACTAGCGCACTAGCCCCTTACTTCTTGGCCCCTAGTCGCATTAGTATCGACCATGTGGCCCTGCCCTATTCCTATGCACGTGAAATAGTTGTATCCCTCAATGGTTCAACCATTCGTTATGTGAATGACCCATGTGGCTAGGTCCTAGACACCCACGTGCCCGCAATGATATAGATCCCATCAGGTAAGCCCTAGGTTATGCCCCTTGGTTAGTGGGCTAGCCCGACCGATCGAGGATAACCCCAAACTTTGTGCCAACTGTCAACGAGATGGTCCGAGGATATCTGGGTCATATGTTGTTCGTTGAAACCGAGGGCTAGCTCCAACTCCTAGCCCTCGCGTGCCAATACACAAGGGAGGTAAGGTCATGTGAGTGTGGTCACATGGTTAGTATTACGCCGGGAGCTAGGGCCTAGCCCTAGCCCTAACCTCCACCGCCTGAAACCATAGTTAGATTCAAATATTAAAAATGTCATATGGTTTAACAAGTAATACTGTAGGTGGGTTGGTAACCCAACCTGCCCAAAGCACTTCCCCTAACCAGAGGTCATGCGGTCGATTCTCGGGAGGTCCAAATTTTTTACATAAAACATGATCCAACCAATGGGTGCTACGTGGCAGCCCATGTCTGGGCCACGTGGCACCTCCTCATTCACTTAAATATGATGCCATGTGTCAAGTGTTGAAAGGTCCACTTGTCTTCCACCTGTACCTACTATGCAAGTGCCACGAGTTGTACAGATGGTACAGACCTATCACATCATCCATATAGATGTGCCACATGTCACCACTGCAAGGGTGACATGTGTCACTCCTTGATTGGCCCCATGTACCTGTCCACGTCATCGGTCCATACACCCAGTTAGCCTGCCACGTTAGCTGTATGGACCCTGCCACATCATCACCAATTGTTCCTACCACATCATTTGTATGACTGTACAGCCTGTATATTCAAATAGCACGTGGCATTGTATAGACTATACAGTCATCATTTTTTGCCTGTTTGGAAAAATGAATAGATCGCCATATCAAGAGCATATGATGTTTGTTTGATCCTATTCAAGTTGCATTGTGTTCGTACCGATGAGGCCTACACACACATCCGTTTTGAATCCATTCTAAGAACTTTGTATTTTAGGCCTTTCTGAGCCCCATCAAGCTCCTGGATCCGATTCTGGATCACACCTCCCCACTAAGGACCTTTTGGTCCCCAAAAGGTTACTAACTAGTCATCAAGCTCGGGATAGGCCACCCATCTTGTTCCCTATCTTTGGACTCTGTCCTGTGCACCTGTCTCATCAAGATCAAGTGTAACACAATCATGATAACTGACAAAATATTGTTAGCCATTTAAACCATGTCACATCTTACTTAAGCCACTATCATCCATGTAAACAACATTACTAATGATAGCATCAAAAATATGACTGCAAATGAGATGATATGTTTGTAATATTTGCACGACATTAGCTTATCTTAAAGAAAAGTGTGATTGATTTTCCATTCTACAATCATCTCTTATTCTTGATTAATATCGATTACTTGATTTGAAACAATTATAAGTGTGTTTCTTGCTTGAGTCGTCTTTCTTAATTGTTCCATAGTTTGAAGAGTTTTATTTTCCTTTACATGATGAGTATGAACCACATATTCTTGACCTGCTTTGGTTAAATGATCTTGATTCTTTTCCCAATAGAAGATTTCTTTATGATCATACAATTATGGACTGCCTAAGACCATTCCACATTCACTTGTGGCACCACATCACATGTTACCTCATCTACAAACTTGGATGAAATTGCAAATTTTAATGTGCAATGATTGGTTATGTGCATTTAATGATTGTTGCTTATCCATTTAAGTGTGTAAGGCTTATGATGTAACTGTTTTTTTAATCCCAATTGCTTAACCAATTTATTTGAAATTAAGTTATATTGAGATACACTATCTATCAATGTGTCAACCTTAGTGTGCCTCATGATGACCCTTATATGAAACAAGTTTCTTCTACAATTCTTCTACAATTAAATCCTTCACCAATTTTACCTATCATACCAACCAAGGAGACTTTAGATTCGTCACCTGAATATGATCCCAAGTCCATGGGTCATGTTGTTGCAGCAATTGTTTGTCTCCCTTTCTTTTCCTTGAACCACTTCGGTCTCTTCTTGGGATGCAATTGCCAACAACAGTCCTCATCATGCCCCTCTTTATTACAATGCTTGCAACAGGGCTTCTCTTCCTTTCTTGCCACTGAATTTGACTTTTTTCCATGCCACTTCATTTTGTCCTCTTTCCTTGAAGACGATTCCCCTGATACACCAACACATGTTTTCCCTGCTTCAATGTATGTCACTTGAACATAAAACTCATCAAGATTAGTTGGTCCAAATATGAATACATTATTTCGAATATGTGAAGGTAAACCTCCTATATACTTCATAATATTTTCTTGGGTATGTAAAGGAATATCTAACATCAATGCCACTTTATGAAAGCCATCTGTGTATTCTTGCATTATTCGTCCTTTTCTTAGTTTTAAAGCTTGCCATTCAATTATCGCTTTCTCTTTATAACCCAAAGGATAGAATTTCTTTCTAAGTGCAGAAATGAAACTTTTCCATGATGGAAATACATTACCCACTTTTTGCATGTCATTTTGCAACTTGTTCTGCCACCAGATGAGTGTTGTGCCTGCAAGTCTCAATGATGCCAACTTGATCTGAGTTGTCTCATCCTTGATTTATTGCACACTACAATAAACCTCCATCTGTATGACCCAATTGTCAAGTCTCTATGCATTAACTTCACCATCATACATGGGTAATTCAAATTTAACATCAAGTTTTAATAAAGGCATTTCATTCTTATGTTTATGAACATGTTTATTTTCATTGGATTTAGAACTTGAACTTGAAGAAGAAGAAGAAGAAGGAGGTGAAGGAGGAATTTGAGGATCCTCTCCTTAATCACTTTTGACCTTTGAATATTCACCCAGATTCGGTCTCTTTCATTACAAGTGATCCTCATACAAAACCTTCATCATCTCCGACATGGGGAAGAAAGTTTTTCAAAACTCTTTCTCATCCTAAAAAAGTCCCTCTTCTAATGCCATCTTCTCTCTTTGAGAAGTTCTCTTTATCAATCTAATCAATGGATTCTCTTCAACAAGCTCGCCTTCACCATGAAGTAGCTTTTCCCTGGTTAACATGCAAAACTCAAATCCAAACGTCAACTAGCTCTGATACCACTTGATCCGAAAAGATCTTTTAAATGATAATGGTTGAGTTATTTAGCATGTGTTAATTAACCATCTAGGAATCTTAATGAAAAAGGAAGAAATGATGAGAAAACATAACATCCATAAACACATATACAAATCTGAAATGAAGCACAAACAAAAACAAACCATAAACACCAATGTGATAACGGAGTTCGACAATCTCGCCTACGTCTCCGAGCCTTTGTCTCAATGGGTGAGGATTTTCTTATTTATGTTCAAAGATTTTAAAGTAAATATCAATAGTTCTAAAGGTTACAAAACTGATCTGGTATTTTTCTACCAGATCTCTAGAACCCAACAAAATAAACAACACTCAAATCGGATGACCGGAGCTCCCAAAAATGGCCTGCAAAGGTGTTCTCCTCAATAGCTTCCCTGCATAAAAATGGCTTACGCTTGGAAAATATTTAGCATAAAATTGCACTGAATCTTCTCTCATGGCCTCAATAAGGACTGGTTTATATATATCTAAAGTTGGTAACCATCTCCCAACTTCCCCCCAAGATCTGGCCTAAAAAAGGGCCCAATATCCCCCAATATTGGCCAAATATTTCCAAAACTGCTTATAAAATCATTAAAAATATTTTAATAAAGTTAAAAACCCACTATATAACTAATATTGGGTGCAACCCCCTGGAGATCCAGTCCTTGGTCATATTAGGTGTCTCCATGTGGCTAGGCACTATTCCCTGGCGCGTTGGCCCCTTACTTCTCGGCCCCTAGTCGCATTGGTACTGGCCATGTGGCCCTACCCTATTCCTATACACACGCAACAGTTGTAGCCCCCAAAAGTTCAACCATTGGTTACGTGCATGACCCATGTGTTCAGGTCCTCGACACCCACACACCCACAATGATATAGCTCCCATCAGGTAAGCCTTGATTTATGCCCCTTTGCTGGTGGGCTAGCCTGATCGACCGGGGCTAACCCCGAACTCTAAGCCAACTGTCAACGATATGGTCTGAGGATATCTAGGTCATATGTTGTTCATTGAAACCGGGGGATAGATCCAAATACTAACCTGCACGTGACAATACACAAGGGAGGTAAGGTCATGTGAGTGTGGTCGTGTGGTTAGTATTACGCCAGGGGCTGGGGCCTAGCCCCAACCCTAACCTCTACCGCTCGGAACCATAGTTAAATTCAAATATTAAAAATGTTGTATGGTTTAACAAGTACTACAACAGGTAGGTTGGTAACCCGGCCTACTCAAAGCACTTCCCCTAACCATAGGTCATCTCGTCGATTTCAGGGAGGTCCAAAACTTTTACATAAAACATGATCCAACCAATGGGTGCCACATGGTAGCCCATGTATGGGCCACATGGCACCTCCTCATTCACTTAAATATGATGCCACGTTCCAAGTGCTATAAGGTCCACTTGTTTTCCAAATGTACCTGCCACACAAGTGCCATGTTTCGCAAGGATGGTACGAACCTGCCACTTCATCTGTACAGATGTGCCACGTGTCACCACTGCAAGGGTGACACCTGTCACTTCCTGATTAGCACCCTGTACCTATCCACGTCATCGGTCCGTACACCCAGTTAGCCTACCATGTTAGCTATACGAACTCTGCCACATCATCACCAACTGTTCCTGCCACGTCAGTTGTACAGTCGTATGGCATGTACAGCCAGCTACCACATGGCACTATATGAATTGTACAGTCATCATTTTTTGTCTATTTGGAAAAATGAACAGATCTCCATATCAGGAGCATACAACGTCTATTTGAGCATGTTCAAGTTGTTTTAGGTTTGTATCAATGAGGCCTACACACATGTCCATTTTGAAGCCATTCTGAGAACTTTAATTTTTAGGCCTTTCTGAGCCCCATCAAGCTCCTAGATCCGATTCTAGATCACACCTCCCCACTAAGTACCTTTTGGTCCCAAAAAGGTTACTGAATAGTCATCAAGCTTGGGATAGACCACCCAGCTTGTTCCCTGTCTTTGAACTCTGTCTTGTGCACTTGTCTCATCAAAATCAAATGTAACAAAATCACGATAACTGACAGCATATTGTTAGCCATTTGAACCCTGTCACATCTTACTTAAACCACTATCATCCATGTAGACAAAATTACTAATGATAGCATCAAAAATATGACTACAAATGACCTAATATGTTTGTAATATTTGCACAACATTAGCTTATCATCAAGCAAAGTGTGATTGATTTTCCATTCTACAATCATCTCCTGTTCTTGCTTAAGATTGATTACTTGATTTGAAACAATTATAGGTGTGTTGCTTTCTTGAGCTGCCTTTCTTAATTTTTCCATAGTTTGAAGAGTTTTATTTGCCTTTACATGATGAGCATGAACCACATATTCTTGACTTGATTTGGTTAAATGATATTGATTCTTTTCCCTGTAGAAGATTGATTTGTGATCATACAAGTATGGATTGCCTAAGACCATTCCACATTCACTTAGTGGCACCACATCACATGTTACCTCGTCTACAAACTTGGATGAAATTGAAAATTTTATTGTGCACTTCTTGGTTATGTGCATTTGATGATTTTTTCTTATCCATTTAAGTGTGTAAGGCTTATGATGTATCTGTGTTTTTAATCCCAATTGCTTAACTAATTGCTCTGAAATTAAGTTNAACCTTCACCTATTTTACCTGTCATACCAACCAATGAGACTTTAGATTCGTCACCTGAATCCGATCCCAAGTTTGTGGGTCATGTTGTTGCTACAACTGTTTGTCTCCCTTTATTTTCCTTGAACCACTTCGGTCTCTTCTCGGGATGAAATTTCCAACAACGGTCCTCATCATGCCCCTCTTTCTTTCAATGCTTGCAAGAGGGCTTCTCTTCCTTTCTTGCCATTGAATTTGACTTCTTTCCATGCCACTTCCTTTTGTCCTCTTTCCTTGAAGACGATTTCCCTAATACACAAACACCTCTTTTACCTGCTTCATTATATGTCGCTTGAACATAAAACTCATCAAGATTAGTTGGTCCAAACATGAATACAGTATTTCGAATATGTGTAGGTAAACCTCCTATATACTTCATAAGATTTTCTTGGGCATGTAAATGAATATCTAACATCAATGGCATTTTACGAAAGCATCTATGTATTCTTGCATTGTTTGTCCTTTTCTTAGTTTTAAAGCTTGCCATTCAATTAATGCTTTCTATTTATAACCCAAAGGATAGAATTTCTTTCTAAGTGAATAAATGAAACTTTTCCATTATGGAAATGCATTACCCACTTGTTGTGTGCCATTTTTCAACTTGCTCTGCCACTAGATGAGTGTTATGCCTGCAAGTCTCAATGATGCCAACTTGATCTGAGTTGTCTCATCCTTGATTTGTTGCACACTACAATAAACCTCCATCTGTTTGACCCAATTTTCAAGTCTCTCTACATTAACTTCACCATCATACATGGGTAATTAGAATTTAACATCAAATTTTGATAAAGGCATTTCATTCTTATGTTTATGAAAATGTTTCTTTGCATTGGATTTAGAACTTGAACTTGAAGAAGGAGGTGAAGATGGAGGTGAAGGAGGAATTTGAGGAGGATCCTCTCCTTATTCACTTTTTCCCTTTGAAGATTCACTCAGATTCCGTGTCTTCCATTCCAAGTAATCCTCATACAAAGCCTTCATCATCTCCGACATGGCGAAGAAATTTTTTCGAAACTCTTTCTCATCTTGAGAAAGTCCCTCTTCTGATGCCATCTTCTTGCTTTGAGAAGTTCTCTTTCTTAATCCAATCAATGGATTATCTTCAACAATATCTCCTTCACCATGAAATATATTTTCCCTGGTTAACATGCAAAACTCAAGTCCAAATGTCAACTAGCTCTGATGCCACTTGATCTGAAAAGATCTTTTAAATGACAATGGTTGAGTTATTTAGCATGTGTTAATTAACCATTTAGGAAGATTAATGAAAGAGGAAGCAATGATGAGAAAAAATAACATCCATATACACATATACATATATTAAATGAATCATAAACAACAACAAACCATAAACACCAATGTGATAATGGAGTTCGGCAATCTCGCCTACGTCTCCGGGCCTTTGTCTCAGTGGGTTAGGATTTTCTTATTTACGTTAAAATCTTTAAAAGTACATCTCAACAGTGCCAAAAGGTTACAAAAATGATCTGGTCTTGTTCTACCATATCTCTAGAACCCAACAAAAGAAATGACACTCAAATTGGATGACCAAAGCTCCCAGAAATAGCCCGCAAAGGTGTGCTCCTCAATAGCTTCCCTGCATAAAAATGGCTTTGGCAAATATTTAGCATAAACCTACTCTGAATCTGCTCTCATGGCCTCAAGAAGGCACGGTTTATATAGATCTTAAGTTGGTAACTATCTCCCAACTTCCCCCCAAGATCTGGCCTAAACAAGGGCCCAATATCCCCCAATATTGGCCAAAAATCTCCAAAATTGCTTATAAAATCATTAAAAGTCTTTTAATAAAGTTAAAAACCCACTATATAACTAATATTCGGTGCAACCCCCTATAGATCCGGCCCCTGGTCATATTAGGTGTCTCCATGTGGCGAGGCGCTATTTCTTGGCTCATTGGCCCCTTACTTCTCGGCCCTTGGTCGCATTGGTACCGACCATGTGGCCCTGCCTTGTTCCTATGAACACATAATAGTTTTAGCCCTTGACGGTTCAGCCATTGGTTATGTGCATGGCCCATGTGGCTAGGTCCTAGATACCCATGTGCCTGCAATGATATAGCTCCCATCAGGTAATCCTTGGGTTATGCCCCTTGGTCGACAGGCTAGCCCGAATGATAGGGGCTAACCTCGAACTCTATGCCAACTATCAACGGGATGGTCTGAGGATATCCGGGTCATATGTTGATCATTGAAACTGGGGTCTAGGGGGCTAGCTCCAACTCCTAACCCACATGCACCAATACACAAGGGAGGTAAGGTCATGTGAGTGTGGTCGTGTGGTTAGTATTATGTTGGGGGCTGGGGCCTAGCCCCAGCCCTAACCTCCGTTGCCCAGACCCATAGTTAAATTCAAATATTAAAAATGTTGTATGGTTTAAAAAGTACTACAACAGGTGGGCTGGTAACCCGGATTTCCCAAAGCACTTCCCCTAACTGGAGGTCATGTATTCAATTCCCAGGAGGTCCAAAACTTTTACATAAAACATAATCTGACCAATGGGTGCCACATGGCAGCCGATGTCTGGGACACGTGGCACCTCCTCATTCACTTAAATCTAATGCCACATGTCAAGTGTTGAAAGTTCCACTTGTCTGCCACCTGTAATTTCCACACAAGAGAGATGTGTCGTACATATGGTACAAACCTACCACATCAACCCTACGGATGTGCCACGTGTCACCACTGCAAGGGTGACACGTGCCACTCCCTGATTGGACCTATGTACCTATCCACGTCACTGGTCTCTACACCCAGTCATCCCGCCACATCAGTTGTATGGAACCTGCCACATCATCACCAACTATGCATGCCACGTCAGTTGTATGGTTGTACGACCTGTATAGTTAGCTACCACGTGGTACTGTACGGTCTGTACAGTCATCATTGTTTTTCTTGTTTGGAAAAATGAATAGATCGCCATATCAGGAGCATACGACGTTTGTTTGAGCCTGTTGAAGTTGCGCTAGGTTTGTATCGACGAGGCCTACACACACATTCGTTTTGAAGCCATTCTGAGAACTTTGATTTTTAGGCCTTTTTGTGCTCCATCAAGCTCCTGGATCTGATTCTGGATCATTCATTTTCAAGGATTATTTCCTGTATAGATGCAAGCAGAGATATACCAAGTCTCCCACCTCGAACCTATGCTCCACTCTATGCTTGTTGGCATACATATTCTATTTATTTTGTGCCATTTGTAGGTTATCTTTGAGAGTTTGCAAGATGTCCCGACTCTCCTGAATCCAATCTTTGGCTTTGGGTGCCCGACTGTCCCCAAAATATCGATCTGCAAAGGTGGTGGCATCATAACCTTACAAATATTTGAAAGGTGTCATCCTGATGGACATGTGATAAGTGGTGTTATAGAAATGTTCACCCAAGTGCAACCATTTGATCCATCCCTTCTATTGCCCCAATACATAATTTCTCAAATACCCCTCCAGCCATTTGTTCACAATTTATGTTTTCCCATCAGTCTGAGGGTGATAACTGGTACTAGGCTTTAATTATGTCCCTACGAGTCTAAACAAATCTTGCCAGAATCTCCCCATGAATCTATTGTCTCGATCATTGTCAATTGTCTTGGGAAGTCCATGCAGCCGAAATACCTCTCTGAAGAACAGCTCCGCTACTTGTGTTGCAGATTATTTGGATGATATGGTGAATAAATGGGAAAATTTAGTAAGCCTGTCAACCACCACATAGATACAATATTTCCCCTGAACCAGAGGCAACCTGTGATAAAATCCATCTAAATGATTTTCCATTTTTTTTCAGGGATAGGAAGCGGTTGGAGTAATCCTGTTGCGTGGGTATGTTCCACCTTGTTTTGCTGACAAATGTGGCACTCCCATACAAACTTCAATACATCAGTCTTGAGACCCTTCCAAATGAACCTCTCTTGAATTTGTGTATAAGTCTTCAAGTATCCAGGATGACCTGCCAAGGGAGAAGTATGTGTTGCATGCAGAATTTTGTCTTTCAACTGGGATTCTGGTACTAAATAGATATGTTCCTTATAATATATCATGTCATCAATAACCCTGTACCTGTCATCATAGACCTTACCATCAAGTATCTCACAAGAAAACCTTTTTTTGGAGTATTCTACCAATAGAAGTGCCTTCCATTCCATTGAAATCTCCATGAGAGAGAGAGAGAGTGGGTATGCTCGATAGGGCGCCAACAACCACATTATTTTTTCATTTCACATACTCAATTTCAAAATCGTAGGCTTGGATTTTACTGATCCATTTTTGTTTCTGATCTCTCAGCTCCTTTTGCTCCATGAGGAACCTCAAGCTATTATGATCGGTCTTTACCTTGAACCTATTCCCCACCAAGTACTGTCGGAATTTGGTCAAAGCATGCATTATGGCCAACATCTCTTTGTCATATATGGAGTGTTGCTCATACTCTCAGAGTTTGCAGCTCTCATACGTTATGGGGTGACTGTCTTGAATCAATATAGATCCCATACCATTTCCCGAAGAATCACACTCCAAGACAAAGGGCTGAGTGAAATCAGGGAGTGCTAACACAGGACATGAGCTCATCGCCTGCTTCATTTTCTCGAATGTTTCCTGGGCCTTATCTATCCAAACTAAAGCCCCCTTTTTGGTGAGATCGGTCAATGGCGCTGTTAACTATGAGAATCCCTTAACAAATTTCCTGTAGTAAGTTCAAAGACCAAGGAATCTCTTTAGTTTTGTCACATTCCTAGGATTTGGCCACTCAATAATCGCCTTGATCTTTTCTTGGTGCACCTATACCCTGTTCATCCCAATCATGTGTCCCAAGTAGAGTATCTCTGTCATACCAAATTCGCACTTGTATTCCTTCGCATACAATTGTTGACTCTATATAATACCAAGCACTTCATCCAGATGTCACAGGTGGTCCTCCCATGTTTTGTTGTATATGAGGATGTCATCAAAGAAGACCAATAAGAACTTTCTCAACTGCTTATTGAATACATGATTCATGCACGACTGGAAAGTGGCAGGGTGGTTAGTTATCCCGAATGGAATCACCAAAAACTCATAATTCCCATAGTGGCATCTAAAGGCTTTGTTAGGTACGTCTTGCTCTCATACCTTGATCTGGTTATACCCTGATCGAAGATCAATCTTCGAGAAGAATTTGATTCCCTGAGCTCATCCATTAATTCATCGATCCTGGGTATGGGGTATCGATTATTGATTGTCTTCTTGTTTAGGGTCCTGTAGTCAATACACATCCACAAAGTACCGTCCTTCTTCTTGATTAAGACAATAAAAGAGGCAAATGGGCTAGAACTAGGGCGGATGTGGCCCATTTTCAGCAATTCTTTAATGGTTTTTTCAATCTCGTCCTTGTAAACTTTAAAGTGTCGATAGGGGTTTGTGAAAACTTCTTGGACCCCCTCCTATAGCTCTATGATATGGTCAAAACCTATATCAGGTGGAATTCTAGGAGGAATGTCACTAACTACTTTATGATGTTTGCAGAGTAATACCTGTAAGTCCTCTGGAAGTTGTTGCAGACGGTCAGGTGGCTCTCTGTCAGAAATAAAACACTTTGCATCCCACTCTATATCACCATGCCTCATAACTGCCTCCATGTCGTGCGATGACACAATCTTCGGTGGGTACTAGTGCATGGTGCATAGGACCACTTTATTTCCATCCAGAATCTTGAACTCCATCTCCATGGTCCTCTGATCAGTAGTGTATTTCCCAATAGAGTAAATCCATTGAACACCCAACACTACATTTTTGTCTGGTATGTCCACCACACAAAAATAAATTTTCATCAAGTAGTTTCCCATGGTTATTGTGATCTTGGGAATCCACTTAGTGCAACTCATTTGGTGGCCTCCTAGTATGACTTCTGTGAACCCATCGAATTCCTCTGTCGGAATTCCTCTCTTCTCAACCATGTTATCATCAATGAAGTTATGGGATGCTCCTCCATCAATCAATATTGTCACCTTGTGCCCTTGTAGGACACCTCTGACCCTGAAGGTATGATATCTCGAAAATCCTGACATCGAGGCCATGACTGGGTCCTTAGCCCTAGCCTGTGAAGACTCCTCTCCTGATACTAGATGTCCCTCGTCATCTGCCTACTCCACCTCCTCATCCTCATCTCTGTCACTATCAGAGTATACCTCAATGTAATGGGCCTTGCCCATTCTATCCTTCCCAGCGCATTTGTGCCCTGGTGCCCATGGCTTCTGACATCTAAAACAAAATTTATTTTTCCTCAATTATCTCCTGGTCTCTTCATCCAGTTTGGAGTTTCCGACCCAATCTCTATCAGGTGGTCCGATGTCCTTAGTCCTTGAGGTAAAAGTGGGTTTGGGCGAAAATCAATTTTTAGGTATTGCATCGTACATATCTTGAGATTTGTTGATTGCATCCTATAAAGAGGTAGGCTTGTAGGCCTTGACCCATCCTCGTAGAGGCTCCATTAGCCTCTCAACAAACAACATCACTAGACGACCCTCTGAAATGTTTGAAACCATCACCATGACCCTATGAAACTCAGATATATAGGCCTCTGGGCTACCTATCTGTTTGAGCTGAGCCATCTCTCTAAAGTGAAGCTCAGGGTCCTTCCTGTCAAATCTCTCGATGAGTCTCTATGTGAATTCCAGGTAGGAGGTAACCCCGACATGTCCCAAAGTGAATAACCCATGGTACCACCACTCATGGGTCTCACCATCCGGGTGAAAGATGTCCAATTTAATGGCATCTGTCTCTGTCACATGGTGCAGCTGGAAGTAAGTTTCGAGCTTCTGCACCCATCATCTAGCGGAGAATTTAGAGCCCTCGTCAAAGTTGGGAATAATGACTTTCCCAATGGTACGCTGCAACTAAAAAATGTGTGTCAAGGCCCTCATGGGCCCTCTCGGTCGATTTCTACTCTTCATATTGCAGAACTCCATGAAGGACATGGCTGAGTGGAAATCATCTCCTAGTCTCCTGTACTCCTCTAAATTTGCCCTATAGGGCTCATCCTGCTCAGCCTGCATCAATAAACCTGCAGCCTCATTCCCCAAAAATTGGGACATAGTGGGTTTGGGGGATTTGGTGTACAGGTGGAGGTGGCTCTGCATGGTAGTGCGTGAGTGGCTTCCTTCTCCATTGTTTGAACCCCCATAACCATTCTGGTTTTGCTTCACTGTGCCCTCCAATGAGTTCTTAGCAAACTGCCCCATGAGGTCCATCATGGCCTTTTGACCCTTGGCTAGGTCATTCAAGATATCAAACAAACTGTTGATCCTGGTATCATCTTCTTCCCCCATAGTTCCTTTTCCCTTAGGTGTGATAGATGGTGTTGCCTCTCTTATCCCTTCTTCTTCTTCCCACCTAGGGGGATCTGGGGTTCTTCCCCTACGTCTCTGGTAAGTAATGTTCTCCACGTCTTTTGGTCTCATAAATATGATTACAATTTCCCTTTAGAGACCACAACTGCAAAGGAACATGCTCTGATACCACTGTAATATTCCTTTCCTAGGTTATACAATTTTTCCTCAAAATTTGGTTGGTAGATTTTGTCAAATAGTTCAATGACAATTTATGACAACAATCAATTTGGTAGTTGGGATGATATAAAAAGCAGTTTGTATGGGTTTGTATTACCAAAGAACATATGTTGATTTAGATACCCTATGAACCCCAAAACAAATGTTAACACAATCCAAATTATTGTTGCACTTTATTAGTTCAATGGTTGAGAATACACTTGTAACAATAGCAACAATACACATAAAATATAGAATAGAAGAACCTGAGATGTAAGCTTTGTAGATGTCCTTCGAAATGTATATGATCAGGTAGTGGGACATAATTATATCAGTATAAATATTCAATGAGTTGACAATCCTGTAGAGTAAGATGTTTTGTAGCAAACTGAGTAAATATGGTCTGAAGATGAACCCCCACGAACTCCTTTAATGATAACTTTCCATAACAGGATGGACTCTGCCCAGAACCAATGTTAGCTAATGCATGCTCCTGTACATGCCCTATCAGGTGGATTAATCTTAGACTGAAGGGGATAGGCTCAAAACTCGACCATATGATCTAGAATTCGCCCAACAAATATGTAAACAATTCATCAACTCCCTAACTCATCTTTGCTTCACCATGTGCTCATAAAATTTCCCCCCATCAAGTCGCAACAGGTGTCTCTTCTCTCCCTACAACTATGGCACGATTTTGTCAAGGGAACTCGGCCTCGGTCATGAGATATTACTCCCCGCCTGTGAGATATGCACCCAGACTCAAGGAAAACTACCCAGGCTCGATCCTTTCCACATAAATAGCTCCCAACAAAGAAATAAGTGCCCAGACTCTCAAAAATTTTCCACAAAAGATAAGGTTCACCCCCTTGGCTATTTGTCTCAGCTTTTGGAGAAAGTCAACTTCTCTCCTTTAGCAAACTTGGTCACCCTCCTCTGAAAACTCCATGAAATGATGATGGAAACTCGAAGTATGAACTAAGACTGTGAAGAATGAATCCAATGGAGAAATATGCAATGATTCCTCCCTTAAACTGGCTAGGGTGTCTAGTTTCAACACCAAACCCAACAAAATCCCAAGGGTTTCCACAAACCCTAGACTCTTTTCTCAAGAGCTCTCAAAATCTAATCTCCAAGTGAGTGAATGAAAGAATGAGAGGAGCCTCCTCTTTTCCCTTCTTTTATTTCTTCATTGAATTAATTCCCACTCACTTTACTTTTTAATTTTCTTTTAAAGTCACTTTATTCTTGCACACTTTATAATTTTTAAGCGACTTTATTTTTCCTAAGACCCGTGTGTCCCTTTTTCTCCTTTTCAATTTATAAAGTCATTTCCTAGGCAAAAGTTGAGTCCCCTAGGTAAATTTTCTGACTTGGCCTACAAGAACCAATTTAGGCTAGTGGAACCATTCCTTATGCTTCCTAGACCAATGGGAACATTACAGGCTGCCTTGGGGAGGAGCCATCATAGATCTGGGAAAGTATTTCTCAAGGAAGTTGTTAAGGAAAATCGAACTGTGGCAAGGAAGGAAGGGTCACTCCAAGTTGTGGCAAGAAGGAAAAGTCTGAACCAAGCAAGGGGACAAATGCACAAGATAGAAATGCAGACATCCTAGGGATGAAGTCAAAGGTGGTTCAATATGCGATGACGAAGGAAGGATGCACAAAGGCAACTTGTTGAAAAAATAAATGGCTTTCGCAACTACTCAACGAAAGCTTCTTATGTAAAATTTCTTCGTGTGGCATGAGAGTTTAGCTCGGCACAATGTTGTTCTATTTTGTGTAAATATGTCTTTTGGGGTATTAGGCCGGTTTGGAAGCCCACACATGTGTTCGTTTGTACTTGTATGAATGGTTTCTCTTACTTTCACAACTAAGTATAAGATAAAACAGACATAATATAAGTAATAAAAGAAGTTGTAATGAAGTAAGGTGTAGCCTGAATCAAGTAAATTATTGTGGTTTTACCGATAAATGAATGATTGCGGTGTCGCACGGTGATTGGGAGCATCGGGTGATTGCTCCACTCGAGGCCAGGCTTGCCAGACCCATGAAATATGGTATCAGAATTGATTTTTGTCTGAGTTAGAGATGAATCAATGATGCTCTTCACCACTACCACTTCCATGATAGATGGCATCAAAGACAAATTGATGGACAATTTGGAAAGCTTGTTGAGCAGACAAAACCCAGAAACTCAAGAAGGTGAGCAAGGTCAGTTTGGATGCGTTAAACATGGGTGGTTGTGAAGGTAATTATGTGGTGACAGAAGAAGCACTATCACAAAGTTGCAACAACGATCACAAAAGTGTTTAGAGTAGTCGGTGAGCTAGGTCACCGTCATGACTTAGATGGTAGACTGAATTTTGATCGCAAAGTAGACAATTGAGCATGATTTCCACCGTGCAAAACTTTGTGCCGTGCACTGCTAAGATTCTGCATGGTGTCCTGGTGCAAAGAAATTACATGGCATGAATATAACAGATGAGGAAGGAAGGTTTAGTTGAACGCATGGTTTGGATCGGAGCTAGGTACATTTTCCACCATGCCAACTTCGTGTTGTGCACCACTGAAAATAAGTTGGGTTGGTTGGGTTGCGATTGAGGATCACAACTTTCAGATAGAGGTCAGCTAACAATAGGAGACTTCATGATCATTTGATGTGCATGGTGTCCTGGTGCTGAGTCACTACAGGGTGCGAAGATAACAAAAGGAGAAATGGAATATGTGCTCGGTTGGATGCATCCTTGAGGAAAGTGACTTGGATGGATTTCGAACATCGCAGTTTTTTGGTTGTAGACTTGTGACAACAAGAAGACTCAAACCATGAAGATGCCAAAGAAGTCCTGAATAGGTATGATTATTTCAAATTTCTTTGTAAATCTGAGTTGTTCTGTTGGGTTCATTGAAGAGAGACAAGAAGACTTGGTTGAGGACAAGTGCAACCTGTTTTCGTCATAGAATTGTGAAAGGTCCAAGTATTGCAAACTTCATCGAAGACACAAACAATTCATAAAGCTCAGAAGAGGGCATATGCGAACAAAGACTTGGAGCAACCTACTTGGGCGAGTTCCAAAAGAGGGACTTAGGCAAATTTTGTGGCAGAAATGGGGATGAGTTGAACTGTTGTTGTACTTTCTTGTGGAGTGCATTGAAGGGCTTGCTATAACGAAAAAGGTAACGAGATGTGTATTTCGGTTGAAGAGTTGGATGAGATACTTTAGTGCATGAGTTCCTTAGACATATTGGTTGAGTTGTGGGGTAACTTAACCATCACAACAGAGATCCAAACAATGAAGGGTCTTGGCAGAGGCAAGACAGTTCGTTCCAAGAAACAAATGGAAGCAACAAAGAATCAATCAAGGATACTGTTGACAGAAAGTCACAATGAGTTAAACCACAACCTGAGTGGACAGGGTGATGCGCTCCTACTCATGGTATGGGACATGAGATAGGAAGAGTGTTCTCAGGATACTTACAAATGTGGGATGACACATATCATTGGTTGGAGTTGATAAAGGAATTGGATCAGACATGTTTAGGCATGGAAGTCTTTGGGTGGTTGGTTCTGCTTGGAGTCACTTCGATAGTATGTTGAGACAGTTGTGAAGACAGTTGCATAATTTACGCAGATCGGAATAATGCATAGGAAGGATGAAATGAAGCACGAAGGAAGTAGTTCGGAGGTGATTGTTGGATGTGCAAAACTAGTGCACTTGGAGTGTTTCGGGAACAAGTGACGAAGAGGATGAGAGGTTGACCAATGAATCTAGGCTCATGTTTTCTTTGGGAAGATTCATCAAGCAAACCAAGAGGTCATGAGGGGCATGGTTGCAACAATGATGAGATAGACCTGAGCGCCCTACAAAATGTAGAAGGAGAAAAGAAAGTGAAAGTGAATTCGGTTGGTCGTACGGGTGACAGACGTGAGATGATCTCCTTTCATTTTCGAATATCTTGGTTATGAAATGAGCTGGGTGTGATGATGGGTGATAGAGAAAACAATTTTCGCAAAAGAAAACCAAGGAAGGAACAAATGGAAGAAGGCATGAGGTTCCGTTTCAAGGAAGATATAAGAGACAACAAGGGATTCGTTCAAGAACTTTATTAAGAACTACAATGGGCAAGATGCATAACAAGTGATACGAGGGCGTTTGTCGATTATATGGGACATCGTATTGCTGGTGGTATGGGGCATCAGATGCATGAACATTCTTGGGGAGCTTGGCTAGTGTATATTGACTCTGAGTTGTTGATTGGAAGATGTATTGGCACGAACACAACTTCATTAGAAGCAAGTGTGAAATCCTTTGGGTGGTCCCTTCGACTTGAATAACTTGGGCAGAGTTGGATTGGCATGATATTTTGATCCTGTGGTAACATCACAAGAAGATAGGGTGAGAAGCAGCCTTGTTTGCACAAGTAGATGGGCAAATGAACCGAACAGGAGATGCAGACCGAAGTCTGAGTAGGAATGTGAAACACAGAACGAATCTTGCGTAGGGATGCGACAGATTGAGTTCGGTAGTCCAAACATTTGGGCACTGTGATGGAACTCCTTGATCAATATCATACAACAAAGCAAGAGTTGGACAGTATGGGGAATGTTTGAACCAAAACAACTATGTGATGAAGTATGGAGTACATTTTCACAGATTGATCACTAAGTTGGATTTACTACCTAGCTTACTCAAAATGTGGATCCTAGGACGTGTGTGAAACATGACGGAAGTGGTTGGGTTGTGGCAAGGTTCATCATGACATTTCAATAGATGGTTGCAGTCATAAGCCAAGACACTTAGATGGAAGCTTGTCGATGATGGCAAGACTTTGAGTGGGAGAGCATGTCATACCCTAGGCTTAGGTTGGAGCATGCAAGATCCCTCCACAAGCTAAGACTTGTGATTCAGATGAATCAAAGAACGTTGGAACATGCATACATATTGTTTGGACTTAGTTCATTTCCCATCATTATTTCCATCATTCCTCCTGTCATCCAGTCATCCAGTCAATCATCCATGAGCATTCACACACTCATTGAGCTATCTTTCATACCATCATGTCACTGTACCTGAACCTGTATCCATAGCCATACTTGTTTGTGTAGTTGGTTATCTTGGGAGCTGGACTGAAGAAGTGGGTTGTGAGTCCCATGCGATA
This sequence comes from Picea mariana, assembly GCA_032191745.1. Lineage (NCBI taxonomy): Eukaryota > Viridiplantae > Streptophyta > Pinopsida > Pinales > Pinaceae > Picea > Picea mariana. The sequence goes on from JASDQU010753799.1 coordinate 82,761, forward strand.
TTGAAGAGGCGGGTTGTCAGGCCCGTGAGAAATTCCTCTCTGGGTGATAGAATTGTTGAGAATTGATTTCCTGAAGATGCTAAACTGCAGCGACAAGGCTCTGAGACTTTCTGTCTGGCCTGTTGTTGAAGCCCAAAAAGTAAGTGGGGCAGCGGAAGGACTGTTTAATAGAGAAGGGGCACACTTCCTGGGGTGGGATAGGCATGTGAGTAATGAGAGACTGTAGGCTGTTAGTTTGAGTGGGCACCTGTGACAGAGTCTTTCCTAATGTCTATGAGTCATTAGCCTGGTTAGGAATCCCTTTACCCGGGTGGAGTTTAGTCCCAGCTCAGGGGTGACCCATTGCTGAGAGTGATGAGTAGTGTGGTCTAAGGCTGGGAGGTTCGTGGAAGGTCTGCACGTAGTTGGTGATATTCTTACCAAGATAAGTGTCAACTGTGTGATAAATTTACATGTTGCATTATTATTTATGTGTTTATTTTTGTGAGTTTATCCTATGTGTGGTTATAACTGTCTTTATAGTTATGGGTATTGCCTGTATATGTTGCATGTATGTGTTTACTGTTATTTTAGTATGAACCCATGCAATTACAAAATGCATTTGTCTATTTACATTTTATATATAAAGTTCTGCAATAGTTCTCTGTGTATATGTTTTAATTGCATGTAGTTCGAAAAAATTATGTGGCATAGCTCAGTTGGATGTTGGCTATGTTACAGTATGTTCCGCAGAGAGAACAAAAGCATTCTTTGGAGTAGAATGGCCCGACATGGGTTGTTGGGGATGTTACAATATGGTATTAGAGCTTCAATTTTCAACACTAAGCTTGGATGGGCTGAGCAAGTTGAGTTGAAGAGAAATTTCACAGAGGATTGATTTCAAAGTGGCCAAATTTCAAGTTATAGAGCATCCATGGTAAAATTTAGAAGCAACGATGCTGAATTGGGAAAAGCTCCAATTTATGTTGTTAAATTTATGGGAAATTTGAGAAATTTGGCCAAGTGGTGAGATATTCCTGATTTAATATATGTTGTAGCAAAATTAGGACCTAGAATGGGTCGAATTTGAAGTTACAGTGAAGCCATGACAGATGGAGCGAATTTAGTAATTAAAATTCTCAATTCGTGAATTGAGTTTAGGAAAAAATTCATGAATTGAGTTTGGGAAAAATTGTTCACCATTTTTCCACTATCTCTCTACGCACGGAATTTGAATCTCTAATTTTTGTTTATGTTTCTCCAAATATGATTGTTCTAGTCTCTAATTTTTGTTTATGTTTCTCCAGTCCGGATCCAAAGGGAAAGTAGGAAAAAAGAAATTGGAATGAAACGTGAGAGATCCAAGGCAATGGGGATGGAATAAAGTGAAACGCTCAAGGGAGGAAATGAAAATAGATGAATATAGCATCCAAAGAAACATATATAAATAGTTTTGTTCGTCAATGTATTAATGGATGGCCCATTCGAGAGTCAAAGAAAAGGAGTGTGGGTGCATTGAGTCTCTAGCCACGTGAATGATATGACAGCGTGTTACACGTTCTAGGAATCCGACTAGGAACCGCGTTGCCGAGTGAACACGTGATCATCTTACTCCTCATTTTTTCCAGTTGATAATCTTTGCTCCATAAGGCATGAGCCATGAGGCATGAGACTATTATTTCCATTCTTCATTGTTATTTAAAAAATTGCAAAATTTACCATGTGTATTGAATGTTGATTTAGATTTTTAAATATTTTTTGCATTATTAAAAATAAAATAAAAAAATGTTATTTAAAAAAAATTAAAATTAAATTACATTTTTTTATTGGAATTAAAATCTTATTTTATCATTTAAAAATAAAAATAAGTATGGTTTAATATTATATTGTGTTGTCATGTATCATATTATGATAGAACATAGATTAACACTCTTAATTTAAAAGTCCAATGATGAATTGGCAAGTTGTGTTGATTGAAATAGAAAACATGAAGAAGAGTGTTTGAGGAACATTTGTAAACATTCAAACTACATTTTGATATCTTCCATTAATATTGTTGGCGATTTATTACATTTATATTCATGAGTGGATTTTTTCCATTGATCTTGACAATATATGTGTGTAGCATAAGCAAGTTTAATGAGTGGATTTCCAAAATTTGAGCCACAGGTATACATGGAAAGAAAAGGGATCACTGTGTTAGGATTTCCAATATTGGAACCAAAATAGTGGATAACAAGTTTCTACAACACACGAATAATGAATTTACTGGAGATCCCACATTTTGGACGTGGCAAGGACTCGAACAATTGTGTCAAACAGTTGTTGGAATTAGTACATGGGGGAATTTTGTGGCTGGATAGGCCAGTCTCGATCGATGTGGATCTAATTGCAAAAATAACAGGTCTTCCCACAGATGGAGAGAAGACTGCATATAGTACCTAGATGATAAAACCAAGGAGAAGATCTTAGTAGAAGAGATGAAGAAAAATTATGGAAGAGTGAGAGGATCTAGAGGAATTGTAATCAATAGAATCAATGAACCAACAACAAGGTTAGCTATGAAGTTAATGGATTTCAAATTGCTTAGGAAGCATCACAAGGAGGAGGCACCAACAAGAGTGATAACAACGAAAACACAGTGCGTGAAGGGGACTCTACTGAATTGGAGTTTATATTTGCTAAACTTATTTTTGGATGATTGTCAGGATGCTCAAGACTAAGGCACAAAGTTACACTATTTGTGGCTACTCATAATTATTGCATTAGTAGGATGGAGGCATCCCAAATACATCGTATTTTTTTAGAGGATTGAAAACTGTTGCACAACACAATATGAAACATTATGGCATACATCAGTCGAAAAAGAAACAAAGACTAACTCCAGTATATTTGTGACATATTTTGAGGAAATCCATGAAAAGGTGGTTGAGACATGGAGGATACCACCTGAAGTGGTGGAGGAGCATAAGGATATACCCAATTTTCAGGTATCAAGGCACAATGTATGGATACAAGCAAAGAGGGACCCGAAGAAGAATTGGTTGTAGATGAGATACTGCATCACTGGAGAGGAAGTTCAATGGGCCATGAAAGACTCGTCAGATGAATGGATAGTACCAATAACTCCAAAGAAGGGGAAAAAAGGGAAACAACCAGAGCAATCTGACACGTCACAGAAAACAAGTAATTCGGAAACAAACACTATCAAAGATGTTGACTGCGCAAAAGGTGTTGGAGGGAGCGTGACAACAAGAAAAATGAAACAACGGAAGATTGTCCCAAAGCCAACCATGCAAGATAAAGATAGCATCAGAGTTACCAATGGAGGATCAAAATAGAAGACGAAGACTAATGGAAGAACACATAAGGAAACAATTGTTCCTGCGCAACAGAAACAAGGAGGAGGAGACATCCTGGATATAGAAATACCTACCACTTCAACGCAGACAAAGACTCTTCTAAAGAAGAGAACCATGCTGCAGGTAAGAGGACAGAGGAAAAATATGAAGGCACATAAAGATGTCCCAGAACTTACTATAATAGAAGATGATGCAAAAATGGTGGTAGGAAAAGTCCAAGACTGCATAACAGATTCGTGGGATGATGCGGAGAAACAACGAGAGAAAATCATACAAAAACTGTCAGAAGTGAAGGAATCTTTGGTGCAACTACTATTGAGTGCAATACATCAGAAAGAAAAGGCACAACCATAACAGACTGTTTAGGAGAAGACATTCCTAGCACAGGAAACAATACAGATCATAGCATCAGGGAGTGATATTTTTCCTATCACTCAGGATATGTTGCAGTTAGAAGAGGAGACAACGCAGAAACAACTAAAGGATATTGATCACTTGGACTTGGCTTTGTCCAATATCCCTACAAAAGCATTGTACAAATTTCAATTTAGCGTCGCACAGGAGTTTCAATCTAGAGGACTCATAGACACGACAGAGTTACAAATGACCAAGGATATAAAGGACACATTGAACATAACTCTTAGGGAAGTGCATGTTGAGAAGTACTAGGAAAAGCAATGCATTGGCTAGATAGAGAATCACATCAAAGATGTATTTAAGTAAATTCTAGACATCACAAAATAAATAATGCACCTACAACATGAGGCTATAGGGAACATAGAGGACATGGCACATAATGCTAAGGATATTGCAGACCTATATGAGAAAAGTGTGCAACTTTGGAAAAATCTGCAAGAAGATGAAAAATTGCAGACATTAGAACAAAAAGAAGAAAGAGTCAACACATCCATGCATGAACTGAAGCAGAAGAAAAAGGCCATGAACATTCAAGAAAGGCTGAGAAGTGCACATGAGCTCAAGAATTTATAAGCAGAATTAAAAACTATGGAGACAGAGAAGCAGTTGAGGTGGGCTCAGTTAGAGCCATTGCAGGAAAACACAGAGAAGATATTAACATAAATTGATGCATCCAAGGGCTAGATAGAAAATATTAAGTTGGAGGATGAAGAGATGATGAAGGATCATCTCATGGTGTAGACTATGGAGTCTCTTGCAAAAAAGAGCACATAGGTGAAGACTTGCGCTGAAGAAATGTCAGGAAGATTCCAACAACTGGAGAAGTCTTTCAAGGAGGGAGACACTAACTAAGTGGCTTAGGACCCGCCATAGGTAAGTGTTGGGGGGCTATTAGAGCAGGAAATTTTGGGGTAAGGTTTGAGATATAGTGTAGCAAACAAGGCGGAATGGGCCAAGAAGAAAAAGCAAGCAACGCACCAAGAATAAACAAAAACCAGCATGACAGAATTGTGGATTAGCGCGCAAAGGAGGTTAGAATGTGGACAAGTTGAGTCCACTTAGAATTAGGGTTTTGAAGTATGATGTAAGATTTTTTTTCCCATTTTCGTAATATAAATCGAGGATGTATGAGGTAGGTAGAGGTATCGATTGTCTTATCTTTGGAGTATGTTGGCCCTTGGTTATGGAAGAAAGCAAAGATTAAGGAAGAAAGGCGAAATACGAGTTGCGCAGAAGGCACATTGACAGAGAATGGGTCGAAGCAGAAAAGAAGGAGTGAAGTAAGGGAAAACAAGCCATTGGACGAGAAGATCGAGGATATAAGATCAGCAAGGAATATGGATCGTGGACAACTCATCAAGCGGAAAAATCCACCAACGGATGTTTTGGAGCACCTCGTGGGAAAGAAGGAAAGACAGGATGGTGAAGCCTTGAAAACGCAGGTCAAGTTGACCTAGGGTTTTAGACACCTATGGTTTTGGTATCTAAGGTTTTGAAACCTAGATGTTTGTCATGTAATGTATAAGTAAAGGCCTAGAGTACTTGGGATGGGTTCATCGTTGTTGTTGTTTGTTGATTATTCTGAGTTGGTCATTGTGAATTAAGAGAGTGATTATTGTCATTGCGTAAGAGAAGTGTTGTGTGTGAGAGCATTCTTGTATTGTAAGATCTTCAGCTGGGTGTGAAGATCAACCCTGTAGCTGGGTGGGCAGGGAGGGGAGAGAAGGAGAGAAAGAGAGAGAGATATACAAGCTAAGTGCGCAGATAGAACTGTATGTTTTCATATAATATCAAGAAACATAGTTATGTGGATGTAGTCCTAGGGAGAGGGTGAACCATGTATATCTTGTTGTTCTTTGTGATTGATGTTGTGTTCTTTTTCTTTCTGTTCTTTTTTTATTGAATCATTATGTTAGATTTGAGATATAGCTCACACAATAGGCTTAAGGGAGATAAAGAATAACTAGGTTGCTAGGTGTTGTTGCCTTGGATCCACTTTGCATTTCCTCTGGTTGTAGACACCTGTGTCCTGCAACCCCCTATTTCTATTTCGGGTGAGAGTGCTTCTGCTTCGAAAGTGTTGCCGAAAGTTCCAGTAGTTAGGGCTTGTTGGTGCGTTGTTGAGTGTTGAACCCTAGGTCTTCCCCTGTGCCAACAAATGGTTCCGTTGCCGGAACCAGGATATTCTTGAGGGAATGTCAAGGTGGTTTCCATCGAAGACAGATATTCAGAAGTGGATAGAAGAACAAGAAAAGGAATTTGTTGAACTTCAGAAAAAGAACCCTAATCTTAGTACAAAAGATTGGTTGGTAAGGTATATATTTACTGATATACATGATATTTTCCTTGGAGAAATTCATAAGGAGCTATACAAGTGGCTAGCTAGATTAGCAGATACCCAATTTGAGATCAGATCTAAACCACTTGTGGTTTGGACATCAACGTTGATCAATAAGGTCAAGAGAGTTGATAACGTTGTGTCAAGAGAAGTAGATCACTGGTTTGATAACACTATTGGAGGGTACATCATTGAGTATTCTATTGACATAGTACAGTCATATAGCCAAGCAGAGAGATATTTATTTAAAGGACCCAAAGGAAAATTTGTACACTTTTTGAAGTTGAATATCAAGATGATATTGCATGAGAAGAACATCTTGAAGATACAGTAAGTGGGTCAGATTGAAAAGATAATGTTCAAGAAATCAGACAGTGACAACGACAACAACACAGAGGTTGGACATATGTGCAATGGGAGAACCTCAATAGAGGTCCCTCTAGTAAACCTGTTTGAGTAGAATCACGAACCACTAGCACAGGATGAAGGTTTCTACAGTGGAGAAGAAGAAGATTTGTTGAACGAGGAACATTCAGGCTCCATTGGGGTAGAGGAAGAAGAGACTGAAGAACCTCGTCGAGAAGAATCAGAAACTTTAGGAACTATGCCAACTATCGAAGTAAGTACCGTTACTCCTCCTGTTGTTTTAGCAACGTTGATTAACCAGAGTAGTCAGATTTATCAGAGCACTCAGAGAACTGTTACCAACAATGCAATACATACTCAATCAAGAAACATAGGAAGATCCATGGTAGATGAAATGAGGATACCTATCTTTAGAGGAGATGGATTTGAAGATCCTAATTTTCACTGGTTCTTATGTGAGGCTAGATGGAGTATTAAGAAATTCAATGATGAAATTAAGAGACCTCAGTTTAGTACTACCTTGAGAGACTGCACATTGAGGTGGTATATGAAGTTTTCTACAATGACTACACAGTATAAACCGTTGAATACCATCAAGATTATGTTGAGTGCAGAATTGAAGAAACCTAAGTCAGAGTCACAGTGCATTATAGAGCTGAAAGTAATCAAGCAGAGAGTAGCTGAACCTATTTGGGAGTTTGAGCAGAGGTTTAAGAACTTGACAGGCCGTTTTAGTTTTCAGATTCTAGATGAGAAGAACAAGGAGTGGTTCATTGCTTCCCTCTTACCACACATCAGAGTTCCTCTGATGTAGTAGAAGGTTTCTTTGCAGGTTGAGGCGTTGGAGATCGCCAAGAAACTAGAATCAACCCCTATGGGAGAATCCATCTCAGGTATGAGTCAAATTGTGAGTTAGCTAAATAGATTATCTCTGCAGGTCGAAGATATGAAGAAAGACGAGGGAGAAGATAAAAGAGAAGACATATG
>JASDQU010753800.1:0-13760 GCA_032191745.1 Picea mariana
TAAGTAAGATATTACTTGTAGAAGCCATATTAAATATGTAGATAATATGGATTTAAAAATGAAGATGATGATTTGAATGGAAATATCTCAAAAATTTATGCGGTTTAAAAAAAAATGACACTTAAAATGGACTTCGGATGTGAGAGTTATGCCCTTTTAAAAAAAGGCATAAACAATAACCAAAGGACCACGTGGTGGTGTAAGTTTCTTTATGAAGTGACCCAATTTTATAAAGAGAAGTGGGGATCACTTTTACAATGAAGTTACGTCATGCAAAATAAATAACTCTAAAATAAAATATTAAAGCTACTTATAGTGATTCACTTTTATACTTGAAGTGAAATATACTTTACAATTTTAGCATGAACTTTTTCAAAAAAAGGTAACAAAAGAGAGACTTGAACTCAATACCTCTTACTTAATAAGGAAAATTTTAACCAAATGGGCTAGCAAAACATATTGTATTGTTTCACAAGAGGATTGAGGTTGTTGTTGTTGTTGTTGTGGAAGACGGCCTTGGAGAGCATGCTCAAAAAAAGCTCTTTTCACATAAGAAAAAAATTTCGCTTCTTGATGACAACAAGGGTTATACCTCGGTTACCCAGAAGATGCACCTTTTCCTATCTATTTCTGATTTTCCGAGATTGCATAGGGTATAGGACAAAGATCATACGTATATCTAAAAGAGTAGCAACCTGGAAACATCAGGCTTTATACCTTCGGATCTAACTATAATGGTCATATCTTGGGAAAATGGAAACCTTTTCGAGTGAAAAGAAAAGTGTTCCTGAGTGAAATGAGTGATCCAGATGCAATGGAACATTCCTTGCAGCCCAGAAATGTATGAAAATGACAGAAAATGGAGATGAGGTAACTCAGCTTCACGATCTCGATCTACAACATGAGTGGGTCTTCAAATAGGCTCTGATACCATACATGTATTCCAACAGAAGAAGAACACCTTCAGTAACCACTCACATAACCAGATCAAAGATCAACACACTGATTTTTTCATGTGGTAAAACCCCTACAGGGAAACATCCACGGCCTTAGCCAACACGACCACTGGGAGCAGTTTATTAAAGAAAAGAAAAAGATTACAGAGAGATTTTACAAGAGATTTTCTTACAATCGATCATCGAAAAATGACCCTCCATGATCTTTAAATAGAGATTGTGGACCAATCATGTGTTAAGCCACCAATCATTTGTCATTAAGATCGAGGAGACTATGAACCGTTAGATCACTCTATGTTGGGAACATATCATGACCCTCAGATTTCCTAACTACAAATGCATATTAATGCATACTAAAGAAACACACTTTTACCTAATGACACATTAGACCAAGTAGATATTAACTAACTCCTAAGTGTCTAAATATCCTAACATGAATTCAAAGAGATCAAAATGTGAGAGTAGCATCAAGGGAAGGATTGCATCTCATAGTGAAAAATATGGATTTTAAGTTCTTATTTATTTATTAATTGTTGAGAACAATTGACTTCTGAAGTTTTGGAAAACATACTATTTTTTGATATATGAGTAATATATTTTGGAAATAATTTCAAATATCATTGAGATCAATTATCAAATATGAATGTGATGATGGGAGTCAGAAGGAGGGATATTTTGTTTAATTAACTAGTTGTGTTATGATTGTTAAAAACTAAAGAGAGTCACAAGGGTTCCCACCTACTAGTTTTTATTTATTTAAAAACCCTTATTCTGATTTATTACTTTTCCCCCTAACTAAAATGTTGGTTGAGTTTTATTTAACATAACTAATGAAGTAGTTCAACTACTACAACCAATTCTAATTTGCTTAAAGGCAAAAGAAAATGGAGGAGCAAGAGGAGAATAGAAGGAGAAGCATACCAAGGTTTGCTCTTTGAGTTTTGTTGAGATAATTCAGTTTTCATTCGTTCCTTAATTCATTAGAAGCCTAATTATTTTTTTATGATAGCAGGGTCCTATTGTAGACAACAAGATTCAAGGCTCAATTACATCATCCAGACACTTGTTTTTGAGAGGTGTTGATCTATCTTTGATAGTCTGTGTAGACTTGTCTTTTTGTGAATTAGTTTTCATGACTGACAAAGGCTATTGTGAAGATTTTAGTGGGCAACAATCTGTGGCAAGTTGATCCATATTTTAAATTTTAGTTTTTGATTTTCTATCAAAATTCCTTTTGTATGTTTCATCGGGGACATCTAAGTTTGACTTTGGTCCAAAACTTCCCTAGGAAATTTTGTAAAGAGAACGATTCTTTAATGAATTGGAATGAAATAAAGGATTTCTTTATATCTCATATGTGTTGATTATTGACTTGGTGTCTTAACTTTTGTCTCTATATTTATTTCAACATCTGATATGTTTAGAAAATTACATAAAAAATGATTTTTTCAGCAAGCTTTTAATTATAAAAAAAACAGCCTAAGAAGTTGTAAACAATACTTGTGAATTAGGATATCAATTTTGATGGCTATAAACATAGGGTGATATTCTCATCTATCTTTCTTTAGCCAAGAATGATATGAAAATGTTTGAGTAAGATCATTTCATATCTTTTCCTCAACATTTATTTGGCGACCATACTAGGGAGATCTTCAATATCTCTTTGGTTAATTTTTATTCTTGATTAGTATCGAATACAACTATTTTTTTGATATTGATTCTTTGATTGTTTTATTTCTTAATGATTGTGCATGTTTCAAGGTAGCCCAATATTGCGCCTGGTCTTCAAGATTAGACCAACATTGCTTTGAATTTGTTCAACACCATTTTATACATTGCCAATACTCGTGCTGAGCTCAATCATTCATGGGCAAAAATTGAAAAAGATATTAGTGCGCAAGAACGTTGGGAAGATAGACATAGACAACCTAGAAATCAATAGTAATTTTTTTGTTCCTTTAGTTTTGGCCTTACTTTCACGTCCTTAGACTCTCGTGTTTCTAGAATAAGAAGAGACATATCACCTTAAATAAATCCTATTTCTGAAATAGGAAGAAGGAACATTGTGTTATTGACCCAACAAACTACTCTAACGAGAACTTTGTTTGATTCATCCAGTTTGTCTTTCTCTCCCTCATCTATCATCCAGAAGATGGCATCTAGTGGTGGCTCTGGTGCCACTAGAAGTGCTTCCTCCTCTCAGTATTCAGCTTCATCAGTGATTGGTAGCTTATATAGCCACCATTTCCCTGTCCAATCTACCACAAATCCCACCAAAGGCATTAAAAAGTATGGGCTTTTTTAGTTTGAAGAAGATGCCACAACCACACCGTAACATGCGTCCTCTCCTCTTAACCTAGAACTTGCTACTCGTACACTTTCTAAGTTCAAAGAGAATCTCCCTAGGTTTTCAGGAAATAACATTGTCACTACAAACAGACACTTGGTGGCATTTTCTAATGCTTGTCACAACATAGGAGAAAATGACCATGATACTTGCATGCAATTATTCATCAATTCCTTATAAGGAAAGGTTGCAGCCAATTTCTTTGACCTTCCTCCTAAGATTATGTTTACTTGCAAGGAGTTAGTCTATTGGTTCAAATCCACCTATGGGCAATCTAAAATCCTAGATGAGCAATTACGAGAGTACAATAACATCACCTATAAGGATGGTGAAACCATCAAGTCCTTCAACTTGCATTTCACTAAGATATACAATCAAATATCTGAACTCATTCGAACTCAGAACCAAGCTTCTTTCATGCATTACCTTCCCTCTATCATCATAGGATTGAGGAAAAATCCATTGATAACCTCGGTTCTTCTCTGCATACTTGTTTTGAGTATGAAGAACAACTTGAAAGAACATGTCTTCCCTAGGGAGAATTGGTTAAATAGACAAACATGTCTTCCCTCTTACAACTAGTACAAGATATGAATAATCGTATGATAGCGTATGAGCAAAAGGGAAATGTCTCCCCTCTAACCCCTAGAGCTTCATCCTCTACTACACCCCCCTTTAGGAACCCAATTGAAAATAATTTTCATCCCAAGGATATATTGCCTCGAAGTTGGTGTACCTTTTGCGAGGACCACCATGAGGAAGCCACATGTGAGGTAAGGAAGAGTGCCAGAGATAAGATCTTTGGTAAAAGACCAGAAACTACCATCGTTGTCCTATATTTTGCAGAGCCAGAGGATGCCATGATCATAAATACTAGGAACAAATTCTACACTCCTAAAGGAAAATATGATTATCCCTGCATTTATTCTAGCCTAAGCTCATAATCACCAGCTGCTATGATTTAGGTTCCTAAGGTTCCTAATAGTCAAAGAATAATTTCCCCTCTCCCCTCTTCCAAATACAATATTCTGAATTAGTTTTCCAACATCAAAGAAGATGCCACCCTCCTGGACATGGTTGTTGTCCCTGAACACTAGAGTCATCTAAAACAATTCATGGAAGGAAAGTATTTCATTGTATCCAACCTCTCTGAAGAGGTTAATGAAGAGGATTCGTCTGTAAAAAAAGTGGGCGTACATAACTTTAGATACCCTGTAAAAAATCCCCCTTTTATATTTCTATAAAGATTATGGATAAGATCGCCCATTGTTGCCTCATTGATGGAAGTTCGGGCCCAAGTGTGATGTCGAAGATTATTATGGAAGAGCTAGGCTTGTCTTATACAAATGAAAACGTGAGGAGCATTCTCTCTTATAATGGTCTATAACAAACAACCATAGGTGAGATTAAATATGTGACCTTAGTTTTGTGCACACACCCTGAAATAAGGACAATCCTTAGCATTCATGTAATTGACATGCCAGCAAGCAATTACTCAGTAATTTTGGGAAAAGATTTGTAAGATTTGACAGGTGGATACCTCTCACTTGACGGGACACAATTGTCTGTTCCTTGGAATGACAAAAACATTATAGTCCTTACAGAGGGAAGGATTTGACCTTACATAGAAAGTGTTCCACAACCAAATGTGAAATATATCGAATAGGACCTAGGGGTGTATTCCATCTTTGCTGAGGAAGATAATATCCCCTTGGAACATATTGATTTAGATGATGGTATGTGGCACATGAACTTCGATGGTTCATGCTGTAGTAAAGGTAACAAAGATGGCATAATCTTGTACTCTCCTATTGGGAAGATTTGTAATTTGTCTTAAAGGTTGGAGTTTTCTTGCATGAACAATGTAACTGTATTCGAATCTTTATTATTAGGTGTTGAAAACACCTATAATCTTGGTTGTGGTCACCTTTCAGTTTTTGGAGATTCTGATCTTATTGTGAACCTCGTACGTAAGATATACTCTCATAGAAACAAGTTGATCAAATGATATACCAAAACTGTTTGGGCACTTATTTCGAAACTATTATCTTTCAACATCACTCATGTTAAGAGGGAATTGAACTCAATGGCTAATGGGTTAGTTGTTTTTGTAACCTCTCCTAATCGACAACTTATGCCACATAGATGTGATTGTGTTTTTCAATCTCTATATCGTCCACATATTCCTGACAATATAGAATCTTGGCAGGTCTTCCCTAGTAATGAGAGCATCCGTGCTTTCATTCAAAATGAACCCTATAAGCCCAAGGAAATCATATCCATAGAAGATAACAAGATTCCGAAAGGCTTGACTCCTCTAGAGATTTTATTTTCATCGAGTGATGTAGGAAATAAAGAGAAATATTAAGAAGATGTTTCAAAAAGGAAGGTGGGTGAAACCATCTCCTTGAACATTGGGACACCTGAGTCTCCAAACAATGTTAAAATAGGTACCCAATGTTTTGATGAAGAGAAAATGAAGTTTGTTGAGTTGCTTGGTGAATTTCAAGATGCTTTTGCTTGGTCTTATGAGGATCTTCATGGTTTCAATCCTAGTCTTATACAACATTCCATCCCCATCAAGGAAGACATAAAACTAGTTAGGAAAAAACAAAGACCTACCAACCTTGCACTAGAAGAAACTATTCGAAAGGAGTTGGAAAAAATCTTAAAAGATGGGATCCTCTTTCTAATCAAGTATTTTGAATGGGTTTCCAATTTGGTTCTTGTTCGGAAAACAATCGGTCAAATCATATTATGCATTGATTTACGCACATTAAATTGGACTAGTATAAAATATCACCTTCCTCCCCCTAATATGGAAATGATTCTGTAGCAAGTTGTAAGCTCACATATGAGTCCCTCACTTGATAGTTTTTTTAGTTACAATCAAATCAAGGTAAAAAGGCAAGATGCTTACAAAACCACCTTTATCACTAATTGGAGTACCATGACTTATGGACGTATGCTTTTTGGCTTACCTGATGCAAGTACTACTTTTAAAATATATATACAAATAACTCTTGATGAATTGATCAGTATTCATATCTATCTTGATGATCTAATTATATATGTTAAAGGGATGTTAATTACCTCAGAGTTTGAAGTGTTATGTTTGTGTCCCTTCAAAATTGCTTTTGTCCTGGGTACTAACTCTTACATTCTAAAGGATTTACAGGAGCGATTATTTTCCTATAGCACTAACGGTTCTCACTTTAAACATTACGAGGAACCAAATTGAAAAGTTATAACGCTGTTTGAATTTTCTGTATATTAGTAGTCTAGCGTTGCTTTCGTTTTTTTTTCACTATTTTTCATTTCTTCTTTACAGTAGTTTGATTTCTTCTTTCTGTTTTTAACAATTTCCTGTTGCTTTTACATTTCTGTCACTATATTTCTACTGTTTTAAAGTTTGCAATTTCAATTCTGTCATGATTTTTATTTCTTTTTCATCTTTTAGTTGATTTTAGGTCAAGAATAAGTTGTTGGATCATTTCTGCCATAGTGACACTCCTACAAGATATTGTTAGTCAATAAAAATCAAGCTTACATAGCTATTACAATGTTCCCCCTGAAAGCACTTGAATTTGTTATATGCTTTCATTGTTGTCTTATAAAGAAATTGGTTATCTCCCGCTTCTTCTTTCTAGTTCTTCATCCATTTGAGAGTCTAAAAGAGAAATTCCATAAAATTTTCTCCTTGAATTAACGGCCAGGTTCCAGTTGAATGATTATGCATACAGGGATAAACCCCCTCATACTTAATATTTTTTTATAAGTTATTCCCAAATTCCCGGTCATTTTTCCATTAAATCCACTTACTTCCCCCTATTGCATAATCATCTTGGTTATATCTTCTTGATCTTATTTTATTGGTCTGCAAAACCATGTGTTATGAGTTCTAAATCATCTGAAAACAAATTTCCCTGTGGAGTCACCAGTTTGTTGATGATAAAAATCGCAACGAGGATTTCACCTACAAAGTATTTCTAAAATCCTATTATTATAAGCTAATGATATACATAATACTAGTAGGTGGGACCCCCTTGTAGATTGGAGGATTAGATGAGGTTCTTATTTGATATTTGTGTTGTTGTTTGACATTGCTTATAGGGTTCGACTTGATTGATGATGAAATATTTGTTTTATTTGCGACATAATAACAGATGGATAATGCATATTATATGTTGGTTTTGATTCCTCTAAGCTCTAAATTCCATATTGTATGAATGGCTTATACTCACTGTTATCACATTGCTATTAGTGGCATGATTTGTTACATGTTGCACCTACACAAGAAACCTGTTAGCTGTAATAAGAGATAAAAGCAATATGAGAAAAAAAATCCAAGGAAGAGGAGCTATCCTATACTCTACTATGCTATGCTACATTATATGAAAATGAAATTAAAAGGATTATTTTTAGTCCTAATTAACATAGTTAGTGGCTATACAATGTATTGAGTTATATGAAGGCACATTCGATATGCATTATGGTATGTTTGACAATGGTTAATGTGATATAGGGTGGATCACTTGGAAAGTAATGGATGTTAGTTTCGATGCATAGATTAATTGAATGGATTAATGGATGGTTGGCTGGCGTGTATTAAGTAATTGAATGAGTAGAGGATGGAAGCAACATGCATTTACTACACGTCACTCCATACCTCTCCCACTGGTTGTCACCCTAGCTTGGCTATTGTTCAATTGTGTTTCGATGTGGTTAAGCTCTGATATTAAGGCGAAGAAGGAACTGCTCGACCAAGCTCGCATTTTTAAGGATTTTTTGTTACAGGTATGACTTTTTCGCCATCCATGAACTCAGTCTGGTTATGAAATAGATATTGGTTCAGTGATGTATTGGTCTATTATTTTCTTAAGGCTGGCAACTGTGTAAACTGATGGTGTTTTTTCTGAATTAGTTGTTTGTATGTTATTTGTTGCAAGTGGAAAATTGATGGTTGAAGTCATGATTTCATTTATGATTTCATGTGGTGGAATCCATGAAGGCTCTCTATTGTCTTATGGTTTTTTTTTAGAGGGTTTCATTCGGTCCATACTTGTTGGTCATCCCCACACAGTTCTTGCAAACATAGCCAATCATATTTGGTGTTATGGGGTTGTAATGTTTGATTTTGAACCACGTTGGGTCATTGCATATTGTTTTCACCTAGTTGTGGGCTCGTTTTATGTTATTGGTGTATGCGCAGTTGGTTATGATGGCTATTATGCCAAGAGGATTGATTTAGGGTTGGTTTCTATTTGATGGCTCTATTTTTATATCAACATTATTCGGTTGATTGGAAAAAACACAAGGGTTATTCCCTGCATGTTCTCGGTGTTATTACTGGCCAGTAAGAAGCCTCTACTCCTCTGTTCATAATCTCTCCTACCTGGTGTGAATTTTTACCCTGTCTTGTAGAATATTGATGATATGACCTGTGTGTCCACCGTGTTCTCTCGAAGGGTTCTCACCTGTTGTTGATGTGGTTGACTCTAGTCTCCCTGTGTTGGTTCTACCGAGCGAAC
Source organism: Picea mariana (assembly GCA_032191745.1). Taxonomy (NCBI): domain Eukaryota; kingdom Viridiplantae; phylum Streptophyta; class Pinopsida; order Pinales; family Pinaceae; genus Picea; species Picea mariana. The sequence continues at coordinate 8,835 of JASDQU010753800.1, forward strand.
CCTTGATTACTCAGAGCCCACCCTTGGTTATTCAAAGCCCAATTTTGATAAATGAACTAGTTATTTCTAGTTGGTTATATTTTTGAATGTTATGAGTTGGTGGAGTAGCATCGACAGTGGTTGATTATTAGCTCGTCTCTATTAATAACATTGACAGTAGTTTTATTATTGGCTATAGTCACTGAATTATTTATTACGACAGTTGAATCGATAACTCGGCATGGTTAATTAGTTGTTTCAAGAAATGAAATGGGCACACAGTCATTGCCTCTTGTGTTGTAACAATTGGATTCCTCAACATTATTTTATGGTTTTATTAAATCACATTAATTATTCTTGCATTATGCATTGGTCTGTGTGTTTCCTACAACATCGTATAAGTTGAAATGATGGTTGTTGTTACTGTGTGTTTTAATTACCAATCGATATTATTGCAAATTAAAGGATTGATAGTTGTGACTTGGTTGTCTATTGTGTATGTTTATGATATTGTGCATCCTATTGTTTGATTGCACCATCAGAGATGGGAATGGGTTTTATAACGGTATGGTTTCATTGCAATTTAATTGTTTAATTGATTAGAGAAATGGAATCAGACATGATTTTGAAAGAACTTGTGTCTGTGTTTGATTTGAGGAAGTAATTTATGGACAATGGTTGATGTATTTAATGTTGAACATGGTTGAAACAAGTGACTATGTGTTCATTTGGAATTTGTTTTAAATATTAAATGGGACAAATGAGAGGAAACATAATTCTTATATAGGTTGTTTTGGAAGGCATATTATTTTGAGTATGATGACACTGTGTTAAAGATTCAAATGTGAACAGTGATAAAGTTAACACACAATAATGGTTAAATTATACATAGTAATTGCATAAATGATCACATAAATTATTTGATTAGTGTTGGATTGTCTTCATTAAATACATAATTGTTTTATGGATTACTTAATTGATTTTTCAAACAATATGTGCTCTCTTCCCCTACCATTATTTCACTTTTTGCTAATTACAATCCCCTCGCCTTCCCATATTCATTACCTACTCCATGTTCTTAAAATTTAATTACATTTAAGAGGAGCTTTGTATTATAACAGTTTAAAGATCACATGGATGGAGTTCAGAGGTATATTGGTTTATGTTACAGTTGATTGTTTGTTGTCTATGAGCAGTAACCATGATCTTTCCCCCCTCATTTTAACATTTTTCGCTCAATATAACCCCTCGCATATCCTAGAACCTTTTTCACCCCCTGCACATTAACAACGATTAAAAAATTTGTATGGATTGGATTGCATGAGTTTGATATGTTGTTAAGCCAAAATTTATTTCATATTTTAAAAGGATTTGTCATGTATGGTTGTTAAAGAAACTATTTTCTAATCAATTATGCATATAGGGATGGGATTTTTCATTTGAGGTAGCCATGGCAAAAGTAACCGAGGAAGAGGTAATTGGAACAAGGGCCCTAGAAGGCCAAGATTCTCCATACACTTTGATGTTGACTCACAAGAGTTAGGCCAGCTATTTCAAGCTAGGTTTTTTAACTGGATTGGGCAAGGAGTGGTCCAAAATAGGCTTGAAAGGCCTCCCTTCCAAGCCCCACAAGTCCCTGGTATCTCCACGCCCCCTCTTGTCTCATTGCAACCTGAAGTTCCTGAAAATGATGGATGGCAAGAGATTGTCGACCTGACAGTCTCCCAACATTGTGGTTGGCCCAAGTTTTCTTTACCTTCTCCCCCACCTATCAATCAAATTGTCCAAGATGCCTCTGCCCACTCACCAATTCAATATTTCCATGTGAGTAAAAGGTTGAAAATTGAGGCCCACCATGCCCCTAACAAAGGAAAAGCCATTTCTTCCCCTTCCTCACCCTCCGATGGCTCTGATAAATCAGTGTCCTCCCGGATCCATTTGAGGGATGATTTCTCTCATGTGATCAGTGAGATTAGGCCTAAAGGATCAACACAACCTAAGGAGAATTCAGGGAGATCAAAAGGTGACAATATCAATAAGGGAATGATTGCATCTCAGAGTGGGAAATATGGATTTTAAGTTTCTATTTATTTATTAATTGTTGAGAACAATTGACTTCTGAAGTTTTGGATAGCATACTATTTTTGGATATATGAGTAGTATATTTTGGAAATAATTTCAAATATCACTGAGATAAATTGTCAAATATGAATTTGATGACGAGATTCACAAGGAGGGATGTTTTGTTTAATTAATTAGTTATGTTATAATTGTTAAAAACTAAAGGGAGTCACAAGGGGTCCCACCTACTAGTTTTTATTTATTTAAAAACCCTTATTATGATTTATTTCTTTTCTCCCTAACTAAAAAGTTGGTTGAGTTTTAGTTAACTTAACTAATGAAGTATTTTAACTAATTCAACCAATTCTAATTTGCTTAAAGGATAAAGGAAAGGGAGCAACAAGAGGATAATAAAAGGAGAATCATACTAAGGTTTTCTCTTTGAGTTTTGTTGAGATAATTCAGTTTTCATTCATTCCTTAATTCATTAGAATCCCAATTCTTTTTTATGATAGATGGGTCCTATTGTAGACATCAAGATTCAGGTCTGAATTACATCATTCAGACACTTGTTTTTCATAGGTGTTGATCTATCTTTGATAGTTTGTGTAGACTTGTCTGTTTGTGAATTAGTTTTCACGACTAACAAAGTCTATTGTGCAGAGTCTAGTGGGCAACAATCTGTGGCAAGATGATCCATATTTTCAAGTTCAGTTTTTTATTTTCTGTTAGAATTCCTTTTGTATGTTTCATTGGGGATGTCTAAGTTTGAATTTGGTCCAAAACTTCCTCAGGAAATTTTGTAAAGAGAACGATTATTTGATGTTTTGGAATGAAATAAATGATTTCTTTATATATCATATGTCTTGATTATTGACTTCATGTCTTTACTTCTGTCTCTATATTTATTCTAGTATCTGATATGTTCAGAAAATTACATAAAAAAATGATTTTTTCAGCAAACTTTTAATTATAAAAAAAACAACCCAAGCACTTGTAAACAATACTTGTGAATTAGGATATCAGTTTTGATGGCTATAAACATAGGGTGATATTCCCATCTATATTTCTTTATCCAAGAAGGATCTGAAAATGTTTGAGTATGATCATTTCATATCTTTTCCTCAATAGTAGTGTAAAGTAGTGACATGGTAGTGTAGTGTAGGGTGGGGTAGGTTAGTGGTAGTGATAAATTGGGGTAGGGTTGATCTGAATTATTTTCGGCATGAAATTAGAGCAGAAATATAATAAATAAATGTACAAAAATATCATCGATATCAAATAATATAATAGAAATGTATCAGATATGAAACCATAAACAAAGATATACAATAATACACAATTTCTATTAATGAGCAAAAATGTAGAAAGACTATAAAATTATAGAGTGAAAGATTCACTAGAATGGTGGACACTTATCTTTGAGAAGAGCTGTGAAGGATAATCACATTCACAAGAAGATGATTGTTACAATGAGGATCCAAAGGTATTTTAACATAAGTAAAATCCAAAACCCTAACCCTGGAAGATGAAAAGCCAAAAGGTTTGTGGGCTTTGATGGGGGTAGTTAATACGTCAACTTCTCGGGGGTGTAACTTTTCCATACAATATGCATTTGGGGTGATCGATACACCATTGGAAAGGTATAACCGAGAAGAAAAAAAATTGAATGGTCCAATTCAATTTCTATGACAATCACCAGGGCCCCAAATCCCCAAAAAATGTCTTTTAGGGCCTCAAAATGACCCCAAAAATTTGAAACCTGAAAAACTGTCGAAAAACTTCCAAGATGGAAAATTGTTTTTCGAGCATGGAATAGGTCACCATTGAAATGGTCACCATTGCGTTAAGTTCCTGGGGGAGAGGGGGAAGTGTTTTCTGAATCCGAATTTGGGTGAGTTGCTTGCCTTGGCTTAAAAGTTGTGTTGCTTAGCTTGTTGAAGGAATATTTCATGAACCTGTGGCTAGAAGGGTTGGAACTTTTTAACCAGTATGGATACATGAGATGACTGTGTGTAGAAGGAATCTTTGTTCTTTCCTACAACCTTGTCGACCTACTTCTGTTGGATAGAAGGTGCTTTGGATGAGACAGTAGTGGTTGCAGTATCCTTATGTTCACCTTTTGAACAGATTGTGAAGAAGTTGATTTTTTTGGTATGAGATACTACCTTGCGGCATTGTTTAGGTGGGGCAGTAGTTGGAACTACCTCTAGAATTTTGTAGAGGTGAACCCCTAGATAAAAAATGACACTATGGGGTTGAGACTTATAAACAACATGGTGTTTCCACATATATGGTTGGCCCAAGAGAACATAACAGTCATCAAGGGGAGAAACATCACATAATACCTCATCATTGAAGGGTTGGATGTCGTATGACAATTGACAATGTTGGCTAACCTGAATATATCATCCCTAGCGAAGCCACTCGATGTTGTATGGCTACAAGTGTGGTGTTGTCAACAATCCCAACTGTTTGACGACCTCTCTTCAGATGAGGTTCTTTTGGCTTCTGCTATAAATAATAAAATGCAGCAGGGTCCCGTTCACCCACATCTGTAAATAAGAAATGCACTCCCCATATTCAGGATCTGTTGGTTCTTCCGGTTGAATTGTTGCGGTCGCGACAATAGCAGTGGGGTCTGCATCAATGATCTATATTTTACCAGTATTTTCAGAATCGGATTCTGAATCAGGGTTCAGCTCGTTGTATTTGATCTTAGCCACCAATGACTATTTTGAGCGACATTCATCAGTGTTGTGTCAGTGGATTTTTTGGAAATCGGACCATTTTACGGTGTCCTTCTTCGTCTTCCCTTTACCATTCTTTTCTTGTGGCTTAGGCTGGTTTTTAGGAAGCTATTTGTTAGGGCCATGTTTCTCATAC
>JASDQU010753800.1:13780-26006 GCA_032191745.1 Picea mariana
GTGGATTTTTTGGAAATCGGACCATTTTACGGTGTCCTTCTTCGTCTTCCCTTTACCATTCTTTTCTTGTGGCTTAGGCTGGTTTTTAGGAAGCTATTTGTTAGGGCCATGTTTCTCATACTTTGGTTGTTGCGGATTTGCATATTTGAAGTCCCATTTGTTATGGTGTTTAAACTTATACTCTATTTTAACACCATATCAATAAGAAGAATCGAGTGATGACATGTCCAGAAAATCCATTTCAGTTTGGATGTATCTGTGTAGAGCCCTGTGGTATTTCAGAACTAGATGTCACTCAGAGTCTTTGATACCATCTTGGTGCGCAAGGTATGAAAGGTATTGGTGAACTCCAGAACTTCTTGGTCCATATCTTGTCGCAGTATAGTCCATCTCATGTATTGGTCCTCATAGTTGCGAGTAGGGTAATACTGTTCCTTTACTGCATCCACAAAACAATCCCAACTGGGCTCAGCCCCATATATTCCAGACTCCTCTGTGGAAATTTTCTCCTAGTAAGTTTCCCACTAATGTTTGACATGGGGGAGAGCCTTAAGGAGCATGAAGATGATCTTTTCTCTGTAGAAAAAATGTTGAACAAAGAAATAACCTTCTAACAGATTTAACCATTTGTCCAGGGCATCCACATCTATCTGACCTTCAAATATAGGAATATAAAAATTGACCTGCACCTTAAAAGGTGAGGTGCCTCCAAAGTGGCCACTTGATGAAGATGTGCCTAATGCTATCGATAGGCATTGAAGTATGTGGAAAGAATTTTCCATCATTTCGTCCCTCTGTCGTGTGAGAGCTTGCTCAAGCAAAAAATAGATAGAATCGTATACCTTGTCATTTTTATTTTCTTCCACCATTGAGGGTTCCTTGGGTGTGCAAGAGCGATTTTCCTCAAGAGAGACAAGCTCGAGATCCAACTTTCTATACTCGGACCTTGTCGGGGACATGTACTGAAAAATGATCAAGAGCAGCCTTCTCTGATACTACTAATCCGAATTATTTTCGGCACAAAATGAGAGCAGAGATATAATAAATAAATGTAGATAAATATCATGGATATCCAATAATATAACATAAATGTATAAGAGATGCAACCATAAACATAGATATATAGTAATACACAATTTCTATTAATGAGAAAAAATGTACAAAGACTATAAAATTACAGAGTGAAAGACTCATTAGAATGGTGGTAGCTTATCTCTTAGAAGAGATGTGATGGATAATCACATTCGCAAGAAGATCATTGTTACAATGAGACTCCAAAGGCCTTTTTAAGATAACTAAAATCCAAAAACCTAACCCTGGAAGATGAAAATCCAAAAGGTTTGTGGGCTCCGATGGGGGTAGTCGATACGTCAACTTCCCAAGGGCATAACTTTTGCATAGGATCTATGTTTTGGGTGCTTGATACACCGTTGGAAAGGTATAACTGAGAAGAACGAATTTTGAATGGCCCAGTTCAATGTCTTTGACAATCACTTGGGCCCAAATCCCCAAAACATGTCGTTTAGAGCCTCAAAATGACCCCGAAAGTTTGGAACCTGAAAAACTACCAAGATGGAAAACTATTTTTCGAGCTCGTGGATTAGGTGGGTGGCCACCGATATCCACCTAGATCAAGGGTAGGGTATTATAGGGTACAATAGGGTAAACCAAGGTAGTGGTAAGTATTCTAGGGTAGGGTATATGCTAGGCTTTGGTAGTTGTATGGTAAGGTAGGGTAGTGGTAGGTTAATGTAGTGGTAGTGGTTGCAATGGTAGTGTAAAGTAGGGTAGTGGTTGGGAAAGGTAGGGTAGGGTAATAGTAAGGTAGTGGTAATTAAGAAGTGTAGTGGTTATAGTAAGGTAGGGTAGGGTCAGGTAGTGATAGGTTAATGGTAATGTAGTGTGGTGGTAAGGTGGAGTAGTGTAGTACTAGTGTAGTGGTAGCGTAGGGTTAGGGTAGGGCTAATGGTTGGGCTAGTGGTTGAGCTAGGTAATGTATCAGCAGGGAAGGGTAGTGGTTAGGGAAGGGTAGTGATAGTGGTAGTATAGGATAGGGTAAGATAGAACAATGGTAGTTTAATGGTAGGGTAAGGGTAGGATAGAGTAGTGGTAGGGTAGTGGGAATGGTAGTGTAGTGGTGAGGTAGTGTAGGTTCATGGTAGGGTAAGTAAGGCACTGGCTAAGGTGGGATAATTTTAGCCTAGAAGTGGCTAGGATAGGGTAATGTTAGGATAGGATATGACAAGATATGGGTAAGGGTAGGATAATCCAATGATAAGGTAGTGGTAGGGTAGCTAGGGTAGTAGTGGTAATATAAGTGTAGGGTATTGGCATGATTAACATAGTGGCAGTGGTAGTGGCATTGTAGTGGTTGGGAAAGGCATGATAGGGTAGTGGAAAGGTACTAGGTAGTGTAATAGAAAGGTAGTGGTAGGGTAGTGCCAGTGTAGGATAGACTAGGGTAGTGGTTAGAGTAATGGTAAAGTAATAGTAAGGTAGGGAATTAATGGGGATAAGGTAGTGGTAGGGTAAGATGGTGTTAGGGTTAATGGAGTGGTAGGGTATTGGAAAGGTTAGTGTAATGGTAGTGTAGGGTATTATTGTAGAAGGGATGGCTAGTGTGCATTATTTGAGCTTGTGCTTGTATAGATCAACGATGTGTTGATTTGTCCCATGTGTTGTAAGTATTTACTAGTAGAGTGGTGGTGTTTTCCCCCCATGATCACATACCAACTATGATCTTCGTGGCAAGAGGATTGTAGATTGCAGAAAATAGGATTTTGGATTCCACTAGTGTTATTTAATAAATCATGCACATGCTGGAGAGTGACGCCAAACTTGCATTAGATTAGTATTGGAATCATTGGACCTCAAATCACTACTGTTTGAGTGTTTTTCAATGAAAGTGAGAGAGACATAGGTTTTATTCCCTTTGGCGCATTATTTTGATTTTCATTAACGCATGTATATATATTGTTTTTATATATTGCTTCGGAGACACAAATTGAAGAGGTGGTTCATAAGTTTATGAGCCTTGGTGAATGGCACAATAAATTTCATGAAGTGTGTTGTGTTGGTTTTGTCACTTGGATGATAAAAGAAACAACACTTGCATGTTTAGATAGGCCTGCTAAACAAGACAAAAGTTTGTGAGTGGGTTAGATAAACCAAACACATGTGAAAAAAATAAATATAATTAAAAACAACCGAGAAATAAATGTTAGAAATATTGATAAACTTAGAACCATGAAAAAAAAAAAAAAACCAACATATTGCTAGCAATGGATCAATAGATTGATGGGAAAAACACCACAGATAAAGGCAGGGAATTATGAGTCCCCTCTTCCCACTTGGGAGGGATATTGAGTTCCCTAATTGAGAGATCTTCTCTTCATACAATGGAGAAAATGAAAAATGGTGAAGAAATACAATGCCTATTTCTCTCAAGAGGTGAGTGGAATGGCCTATTGCAATGGTGCTTGAAGGCTTCAAAGAGAAAAGAGGATTCTCAAAGAAGAATTTTTGCAGCATAACAATACCTTGAAGATCTTATTTTCTTAGCACACCCATGTCTCTTATTTATAACATCCATTCATGGAAAAATGTAATTGGTTCATAGTGTGAACAAGGGGCCTTTTAGGGCATCCTCTATCCCTTGAACAACCTCCAAGCTATATTTCACTCATATATGAGTGTCAAATCGTGTTGGGGGTCAGAATAGAAGTGGTTGAGGGGTCGAAAAGATCCATAAATGTGTCATTCATAGAAGTGTGCATATTTTCTCATAGACAGTCACACATTTTGCGCATAGTGTGCGATGAGGGATGTGTTGGCTTGTGCATGTTGTGTACTGTGCGTACACTTCCTTTGGTAAATCTTTGCACTTTGATTTTTGACCCAATTATATAGTTTTTTGCATTTTGATATATTTTTTGGTGTTGTATGTGGACTAATGGCTATTGGCATTGATGTTTTTATTCAACTATTGTGTGAGATGTTGCAGATGATTTTTCAGTGATAACAGATTCCCCATTATGTGTGAGGTTAGGATCATACGTATAGCCAAAATACATCGATGTTTCTATTGCTGAGAGTTCCATTGTAAGGAAGAGTAAAGAGAGAGGAACTATAAGAGTGATCCACCGAAGGGAGAGGAAAAACTGTGGGACCCAAACCTTTATCGAGGGAGAAAAAATAAAATCTGTGTACAAACAAGGCATGCATGCCCCATGCTCGTGTCACGAAACCAAAATGTGAGACTGTAACTAAAGATTTATGTTGATGTATATAAATACAGTGCCCTCGATGGCTGTTGATAACGATAGATGATAGTTTTGAATGGTGAACATAATCTGAAGTGAGGCAAGGAATACTATAATAATGGTCGATGACTCGTATGCATTGAGGGACTAACAACTTCAGATGTCTTCGACTAGTATTAAACAACTAAAATAGTCACATAGTAAGACCCCCCATAACATGGGAGTCTACTGAAGTCGAATGTTATGGGGGTAAATGGAATCAAAGAGTAATGATGATTCTCTCTGTGTCGTTCGAGACTCCTCATTGAAAAGGTAATGAGAGTCAAAATACTGTCACCCTTCTAGAAACTATGACGATGTCAACATGAAGGGAGACATGACTCCAAGAAGAAAAGGGCTTTGTGAAATCCACTGAGTAATAGGTGATATCAGGTACTGACGGGTAACATGAATGAAGTCAAGATGTTGTGGGAGTCAAGACTGCCCTTGGTTGGGGAATTTTATAAGAATGACTGGCAGCAACTGAAAAACTTGATCTAGTGTCAGGGGAACAACTAGATATGGGGTTAAACTGTGCCATAGGCTAACAAAGTGGACAAACTCATAGATCATGGGTACAAGGACTTAGGATACTCAAGGTTCATCAACAATGTTGAAATGAAAAAAGAGTGGATGCCCCAAACAAGGGTGACATGGGTTTCTTTTCCAAGAAAAGAAGGACATCAAAGATGACGACGAAAAGTCTATGTATATGATGGAAACACGGGCTTTATATGGTTAGCAAATAAATAAAGAATAATTTGGGTTGAGTATAGAGATACATAAATGGGTGTCCCAATGAAAGATGTCTTGGCATGTTAGGGCACAAGTTTGTGAGAGAGAACTGGTGGAGGGTGGGGTCCCATGGGTGGGTTTTTGTATTAGGTAAATCGATGGAGGAAAATATGTAGATGGGAAAACAAATGGTTGATGAGATGGATGGATAATGAAACTGCAAAGATGCAGTCAATAGAACCGAGATGATATGACCTAGGAGTCCATTGGAAAGGTTAGAAATATGATGAGAAGAAGTATGGGGTTCATTTTCAGAAGTGCATAAGACTATTGAGACTCCCATCCCTAGGGGGTGACATCAGCATCAATGTTAAGTTGCCAGGGGGAACTATGAATGGAACAACTCATGTGGGGGAGAGTGATATCGAATGAAAGTACCCAAATGTGGTAGAGGTGAAGATAATACAGAGACGAATGTAGGGACCCTAAAGGTAAATGTCAGAGGGTGTGACTGGGATATGCAATTGATTTACAGAGGGAATAATTACATACCAGTGTCGAACATACACCTGAAGGGGTTATAAGCTTTGTTGAACAATTACCTGCACACATGAAAATGAAATACTCGACGTGAACAATATTTAATGAGAAAGATCATATAACAAATATTTGATAAAACTGAAAGTGAGCATGCGTACTTGAACGTGATGTGAGAAAAAGGCTCCTATGGGGCCAAGTGAAGATGATGACCTGGGGAATGTGAATGTGTAGATGGTGAGATCAAGATCCCATGGCTGTGAACATATTGGAAAATGAAGGCTTTGGGCTCCTGTAACAAAGTGTGGAAGCTGGGAAAAAATGGGCTGTATATGGCTGGTGGGCCCACAATGCCACCTCACTTATACGTGTCACTATGCTTGAGCTGATGAGATAGTTGTGAGGAGATTTTTTAGATTTCGATGGTGATCTCTTCTACAGTGCTTGGTTTTATGGAAATGTCAATTTTGATCGTGGGGGGGATGTTCGCCATGTTTCCTTCTTTAAAAGCATTGGGGGTAGGGATAGGGTTTTTGAACCAGTCTATATGCCCTGAAGGAATGAAATATTTAGTTTCGATTTCACACAAGGACGATTGTCTTGGAGGGTAAAAGGCCTCTTATGAGAGAAAACGCACTCAATGATGGAGTGCATTCCATGGGAAATTACGGGTAATTATTTCCTTCACGATATCTTCTTCGCAGTGGAAAATGAGAGAAGACAAGGGATCCATGGTGATGGCAATAGGAACCATTGATAGGTAAGTGTTATTGTCCTCGGAGGATGAGGATGTAGAAGGGGTATCGTGTAGGGGGTGTGATGGTTCACTTGACATGAATCGAATGTCACGATAATTTGGATGGTACCTTATTCATGTGGAGACTATCGAAGAAACATAACGAATGTCAGTGATGTGAGAAACAATAGGGAGAGCCTGAGGGGGCTTAGGCAAGGATGTTTGGCGTACGATGACTAATGTTTGGCAGAATTGAGGTAGAGTCAGGAAATGATGGGTGTAATGGCCATATTCTAAGCATATGGCGCAAGAAAAATTGGTTCATAATCCTTTCTTGTGTGTGGTTGAGGACTCTGTAGTAGTAGCTGAAGTACTAGGTGGAGTGGTAAGCAATGAGGTTGCTTGAGGGAGTTGGATAAGATTGTGCAACTCAGGAAGAGTAGGACATATGTTAGTGGGGTGTCCTTCTCTTTCACATAATGCACAAGGAGTTTGAGCTCGAGGAGAGAGCAGAGTTGTGGGATTAGTCTTCCTTCTTCTACCCCCAGTGGTAGTGGTGTTGTTGTTGGTTGGGGGTGATGGTGGTGTAGCAGGAGCCTAGACTGGGATCTACATTGGTAATCCCACTGTCTGAGGAGGGAGAGATGGTGTAGGAACCATAACCCGAGGATGGAGATACCATATAGGGATGGCGAGCACCATATTGAGAAGTGTGAGACCAAAATATACCTGGAATGCTTGGATTCCAGGTTGGGGATAGAAGAAGGGGATTTGGTTGATGTCTTGGGGCACTGTCTACCAAACTGGTATTTTCCCCTGGAGGGGGAGGGGGGAATCCTATACAAGTGGTTTGGTGGTAATTTCAGGAAATTACTAAGGTAGTAGTTCTCTAAATGGTGGAACTTCAATGTGGGGAGGGGCCTCCATGATAGGATTAATGTCTCTGGTATCAGTTTCGTTAGAGGAAACTACACACACCTATGCTAACATGGAAGGATGTAGGAGAGGTGGTTTTCCATGGTAATTCCATAACAAATATGGGTCCTTGAATATTCCCTGACCCATGTCGATGATCAAAAACTAATCTGAGCTATTTCAGAAAAGGGGGAGGATGTTATCAATGTTTGTAGAATGATTAGACTCATAATGTGTAATTTGGTCGATGGTGATGATTTTCCCGTTATGGGGGAACATCATTTTACAAAACATAGAAGAGGATACAACCTTCATATAGTACAGGTAGCTACACCCAAAAAATATTTTATAATCAATTGGGGCATCGATAACCTCAATTTTGATCAGGATGGTTTTTCACCCAAGCTCTACGAGGACATTTTGGAAGAGCCCTTCAGGAGATGATGGTTGACCATGATAATCTCTAAGGGTGATGGCAGATGATACTAGCTCATGTGAGCCGAGGTTTTTACATATGAATTTGGACATGATTCATGTGGATGAACCTTCATCGATGATACACCAATGAACTATGATGTTCCGGATCTTAACTAGTATTTGAAAATATACCAAGGTGGGGAGGCATGGTTCCCCATTATCTAGATCAAAGGTGATGAGTCGAGTGTCTGCTGGGTCGAATGCCCCCAAATAGGAAAGGAAGGAATTGAGCTATGAGGGGAATGTTTGGAGGACCTCCAACACAGACATGGTTGCAGGGGACTTTGCTAAATCATCGACTAAACTATAGTTATGGGCTTCCCTAGCATGAGGGTTATGTACATTTCGTCGCAAAGGTATGCAGGGTATATGAGGATTGGGTTCAGTGTTAGGGAATGGGATCATCAATGGTTGTATAGTTGTATCGAGAGTTTTTCCCGAGGTGGTTGGGGTATATTCAAGAGGGACTCCATATTGACGACCGCTATTTTGCAAAAGAATCTCTTCCTTGTTGGTAAGGAGGATATTACGGTTAGCTGGATTTTCGGGTTGATTGGGACCTGGATTTGGATACTTCCCCATTTGTGGTTGGGAAGAGTTGATCTCCTTTTGAGTATTCATCACACCTTGGTGGGGAATAGGGTTTTTCAACACAGCCAGAGGTGGTGGTTGAAAATAGTGTTGTGGGGACTGCGGAGGTGGAGGCGGTGCTGGGGGACGTTGAGTGTTCGTGGATTCTTTCATTCATTTGAACTCGACAGTTTGGGGGTAGTGGTGAGTATAATTTCCATACTCACCACATAGAGTGCAAGGGAAGTTAGTTATGCGATTATTTTTCTTCCCATGTCGTGGTTGATTGTTATTTTTTCCCCCTTGGGGGTTTTGATTGCCTTGATTTTGGTTTCCCCCAATAGGTTGTTTTTGTTGGAGGTTATTTCCTCCTGGACCTGGGTTGTTGTTGTTTCATTTTTTTCCTTTCTTCTTGGAATCACTCAGTGGATGAGCTAGATTTTCCACATTCAAATGTTCAAAATTATGAACTTGTTGAATGCGAGAGGGTTGAAGAAAGTTAATACTGGCATGTGGTTTCCATGGTGGTGGAGTAACTTGCTAGGGAGGATCGGGAAATGGAAAATACAGATTGTTTTGTGGAGACGATCCATATGGTGTGTAGGAATTGGAAGTAATTCCACCACTGTTGGGGTTATATGTAGGGGTGGATGGTGAACTTGTACTGGGTTGAGAAACCAGATGCATCATATGTACCGGTGGGGGTACCCCCAATGGATGAGAGGGACCAACATGATATGACTATTGGTGAGTGGGAGGAGGGTATAAGATGCTTCTCCATAAGATTGTGGATATTTATTTTCCCCATATGTAGGTTATGGGAAGCTGTAAGGGTTGAGATGTGTCATAGAACCGATCAACCCATCTGCAGCATGAGAAACCCCAGGTTTGTCCTGGCCAAATGGTAGGGGTCTAGGTGCATTAGGAAATATTGTGTACAAGTAACCCTATTGAGCATATATGAGGTCATATTGTTGGGCCTTGTGGATGGCCTCCTCCTCTAATTAAGGAAAAGTGGATTCTACATCTTTGGCAATCACAGAGACGAGCAATTTAAGAAACCAATCAAGACGTTGTTCTTTGGTGGTTTCTCCTTTACACAAACTACATCACCATCACCATTCATGGATGTGTTCGATGATATGGATAGCAGTGGTTTCTTTGAACTCTGAGAGAAGTTCTAATACATTATCATGATGAATTGTCAGCTGGAAAAAGGACAAAAAGGTTTTGGCCAATGATTCAAAGGTCACATGGTACCTTGATTTTTCATCCACATACCATTTGGTTGATGAACCAGTGAGAATTCTTTGAAATAACCTTAAGTGTATGGAATCATCCATGATGATGTTTTAAGAGAACCGTAAGCGGAAGGTCATAACATGTTTGGCAGGATCTTCCCCTGGTTTTCCTTCAAACTTTGGGATGTTTGAAGGTAACTTGGTAGGGATATTGGGCCAAGTAGCATTATGAAAAATGGGATCATTCGTGAGTTTGGTTAAATCAGGAATGTTGAGGGATGCCAAGTATGGCATAGGGATATTTTGCGGAGCCATCATTTGTGTAGGTAATGGACCTGTCCCTTGAGAGGGATTTGGTGGGTGTGTACTTCTCCCTTGAGAAGAAGTTTGAGTCTCGCCTCCTTGTGAAGGAGAACCAATAGATTGATGGCCTTGGGTGTTTGACACAAGAAAAGTGGAACCAAGAAAATATGATCCCAAAAAAGTAGCACTCACGGGGGTGTGAGATGGTTGAGCCAATGAGCTAGCGAAACTAGGAACTCCTTCTACAATAGGAGGAAGATTCTGCAAGCTTCTAGAATGGAGGGGATTTTATGGGTCCCCTATGGTTCTGACTAGCAAAGTGAATGTCTGTGAATGGTGACAAGAGAGATAAATGAATAAGTTATTTTATAATTCATGACCTTCACAACATAGTATAACTCATAATGGCATGCAATCAAATAAACATCATACACACATCAATTGAAAAATAAATAAGCATGTGGATAGGTTGATTTTTTCCACGTGGGGGAAAAATAACAAAATAAAAGCTTGTATCCTAAAAGACTTATCATCCTTCCTCTCAATTTAGCATTGAGGCTTCCAATAGCACTCAACAGTGGGGTTTGGAGCCATTGGAAGAGGAACTAGTGAAGTTTGAAGTAGTCATTTATAATGAGGGGTAGAGGGTGCATATTCCGAAAGAGATGGCGATATTTCCTAATAGCCACAAAAAATCCAACCAAGGTGTGATTGCAGCCCACAATCACCACCTGTGTAGATAAGATAAGTTTGGCCACTAAGTACCTCGATCAAAGTGCGACATTTACATTTTTAGCCTCAAAAATGGGTCATGGGTTGGATTCCCTCACAAGAGTTGGGTGACTCAAGGATGAATGTGCAGAACAACCAAACCTCGGCCTTAGACCCTTCATGGGTATCTCCATGACTTATGGTGTAGGAACACTTGACTTGGAGAATTTAAAGGATCCCTATTCTCAACTTCTATTGTTAAAAAATGTCAAAATCTGATAATGGGGGGTTATTTGAATGCCTACCCCCAAGATCCTACTTAGACTAAAAATTTCTTTTGGCACCCCCTATGGAGGAAACTTTAGTGTGTTGTTAGAAAATTTTAGATGTGGTGCGCTGAGAGATTAGGGTCATGGAACAATCTCGTTTGAATTAAATGGGTGTGGATAATTTCCAAAGAAGTAGTCCGATCTTTTGAAATTATTTTTTGAAGAAATCCTTCTTCGACCTCCACTATTCTAATAGAAATTATGTGTGTGAGGAGTGTCTTTGCATGCAAGAGAGTGAAAAGTGTGCAAAGATTTTAATAAGTTAAGTGCGATATTGCAACATGTGGACTTTCTGTGGTCCTTACAAATCTTCTTACCTAGCTTACTATGTGTCTTTGGTACAACCTTGCGAAATATTTAAAGCCCTAAAGAACTAGCAATGTGGACATGTGGGTACTTTAGAAATCCTCTAAACTCCCTATAATGTTGTTCACACTAATAAATATCTTGAAAACTATCCTAGAATTGCAAACATGTGGGCATGTATGGGCCTATTACTTTGATATTTAAACTTTCCTAGATTGTAATATAAACTAAGAAAGCTTTTTAGAAAACTATCCTAAGATTGCAAACATGTGGGCACGTATGGGCCCTTAATTTTAGAATATTGAAGACGGTGTGCTTGTTTTACCATTGATGATACCCTCGTCACCCAACCATAGGCCGAAGCCACCCTCTGAGAACCTTAACCTTGACTGAGAATTACTTCGAAAGGAAACCCTAGGCTAGATAGCCAAACAAGGTGTAGTGCATCTTCCTCCAAGGATAGCACACCAAAAATAGCTAATTAGATAGTCCAAACCCTAGCCAAGATATATTCCAAGCCAACACTGAAACTGCTAGCTGCAGCAGCTGCACCTGCAGCTCTCCTCCACACGTGCACACCAAACTGGGAACTGTAGTGCACACCACTTGCTGTCTGCAATTCTGAGATATTGTCAAATGAGAACTGGTGCCCTGTATTTATACTGGTTTCTCCAGATTTTTTGGGGCTAACTTCTCCTTTTGGATATGTGTTTGTTCAGTATATTATTATTTCTGGCTGACTTCTTCTCTTGGAGGCTAATAACCTAATATAAATTATCTTCTTGAGCCGACAAGACTTCTAGGGTTATTAGCCAACTCATTAGGGTTTTCTCTTGCTTTCCGGAGTCTCCTATTCTCGTCAGGTTCACACATGGAGGTAAATACCTCCTGCAACTACCATAATATTAACACTCCCTCCTAGCTAGGGAGCTATTATAGGTAATGGTCTTGAGCACAAAAAAACATACCATTTACCCGGTAGCATCAATATAGTCATCTAGACTATCTCATGACTAGATCATGAGCATCACCATCACCATCAGCTGCATCATCTCTCGAAACCAT
>JASDQU010753800.1:30265-51454 GCA_032191745.1 Picea mariana
CCAAAGACATTTGGAGCACTAGAGGTTCAATTCTGGAGACACTTTTTGGCTATGTAACTTGGGCATTATTTTGGTATATGAATCATAGTTTTCTTTGGTCATTATATATCAGTCTGTTCACATTTTCCACTATTCTGTATTTAGTTCTATTCAGCTCAATTGTTCAGAACTGTCATCTTCTGATTTAACTCATGAATACGAATTAGATCTTCTTACATTCTTGTATGACCCTGCAGTTTTGTACTTGGTTATCTTGAATGCCATTCTTCATATCTTAATTATTTTTTCTGTAACTGATATCTAGTTTCTCGAAGCACTGGTTTATGTAGAGGCATGATATGTTATCTTCTTGCTTAGCCATCCTCAGTTATCCCACTGATCCACACTTTGATTATTTATAATTTTTTAAGTTACCAAGCATTCTTAGCCTACAACCCTAAGGATTTTCTTGGAGTGATAACAAATTGGCGCCATTGCCAGGGAGAGGAGATTGAAGCTCAGATTCCTTGGGAGACGACAAGATCCAACTTTGATGATAGACAAATTCTGGACATCATTTGGTTGTAATCATCTATCCGGCGACTCCATGAAGGACGAATTCGGTGGCAACTCCGCTGTTCTGAAATCCGTTGGCGACCCCACTGGTATGAAATGAACAAGATCTTATCTAAGAGGTATGCGTTCTGTGATTTTTCAAAAATTGTTGGTTTCCCTAATTCAGTGCCTAGCAGAGATGAATGGGAATGCAGCCTTCCTAGATTTCGAGGAGAAGAATGGGAAGTGCCAGCTGAACACTTGTTGGATTTTCATGATTTTATTCATCGACTTGAAATTGTACATGAGGATGTTCAGATCTGGCTCTTCTTTTTCTCATTAGAGGGAATTGCTCATGAATGGTGCCAGTCTCTTCCTAATGCAAGTGTTAGTTCTTTGACAGATTTCCATTCAGCCTTCAATTCCTTTTGTAAAGAAATTTTTCCAGATGATCTTCTCTATCCTGAATGTTGTCATGAATTTCATTTATTGACTAAAAATTCGGATGTTCATGAAGAGTACACTGTTATAGAGAATACTCTTCATTATCCAGAAATTGTTGATCCACATTATGATAGCCATGAGGATGCTCTTAACATTATATCAGATTCATCTATAAAAGATGAAGGTCATGATGATCAAATTATTTCTTATAAAAAATTTCAAGATGTTAAGAAGATTGATAAATTGGAAAGTAACAGTTTCAGAGCTGCAGTAAATGATGAAGGCAACCTACAGTTTAAAGATTTGCAGAGACTGGAAATTTGCAGCAGACATGAAGAGGGTAACGAAGAGCAAAAATAATTAGATCAGAAGTACATCATGCATGTTTCTTTGATCGAAGTTGAGCAGTTTGCAGTTGACATGGAGATCGGTGGAATCCATCGACAGCAACATGTCAATCTTCAGTTGGAACAACTGCTTAAAGAGGTATTCCTTGACGTTTTTAATGACCCTATCGCTGATTATTTAGAATTTATGAACAACATAAATGTCAAAATATTTCCTTTAGAAGAAGGATGGTTCTGTCATCCTTTTAAAATGCATTTCTGCATTCTGGGCATTCCTTTAGTTTTTGGGTCTAGATCAAGGAGGTTATCAGTAAATCATTCCCTGACATGGCTTCATTGGAAGCATGACTTCACTTAATAAGAGCCAGTACTATTGGTTAAGAAGTAGGAGTAGGAAAGAAAATAAGCTCCCCATATGAGCAGTTAGATTCCTTTAGTTATTTGTTGTTGAATAAACAGACAGTCTACAGGCATGCTTGAAATTTTCAAGCTACAGGCTCAGCAGGGCAGAATAGTTCATTGTGACTATCTTCATTGGATCGAAATACTATGTCATGATATCATTGTATACATCCCACATCATATTCCACATAAGATTCCAAGTTACAGCTTCTGGCTAGCTCACAAATACTTGAGATTATACATGGAAACATAAAATGTTTATTTTTGTGCTATTTGACCAAGACAGAACTTTCATCAGCGCAGAAGGTGAAATTATAACCAGTTAGCTGGTGAAAGGAAGAACTTTCACCAGCTAACTAGCAGATCGTAAGGTGAATTAGCTGGTGAAACCTGAGACAGGCAGCAGAGGTGAGTTACTATGTGAGGATGTGCCCATGGGAATTCAGTTCTCCCCCCCCCCAAAAAAAAAAATCATCTAATCAAAGCAAGGTAGGGGAGGAAAGTAATTTGTCTATCAAATTTGGACATTGAAAAGAAGCTTTGCTACCCAAAGAAGTAAAGTTGTGATCTAATCACTACAGAGGATTTTAGCAAAGGAGCACTGGACATATTTGTGTGTATATAAAAAATTCAAATAGAGTGAAAACTGGTCCTATGGCTTAGAGAGCAATTTTGTGTTTGTTGGTTTTAATAGAGTTAATCTTGGAAGCTAATGCTTCAATTCACAAGTATGAGAATGGCAGGTTTTCTTCACAGGGGAACTCATTCTTCTTTATGGCGGGAGTGAGGGGATTTATGCCACTGTAAACAATAGTGGCACAAATGCCACAGTTGCCAAGTCATTTATCATATTTGAGTCTATCATTTTCCAAAGGACTAAAGAATCTACATCTCGACATGAAGAAATGGAGCATAATACAGGACTTATTGAAGCAATAGTGTTTGAAATAAAAGACAGGGATAAGATTGGGGGTTCCACTTCTGTTAGTTCTACTGTTCTCTGCTGCACACATGACCTTGCTGAGGCAGATTGTTGTAAACAAGGGAAAATCATTATCCACAATTCTGATGATCAACATTGGCCTAGGCACAAACCAATTTTTTTTTTTTCCTGGAAAAAAAAAATGATGTTGCAACAATGACGCCAAAAATCATCCCAATCACAAAAATGGGCATGTACAACCTTTACCTTATGTTCTAGGACCCTCGTCAGGCAAAGAAATGGTGAATGGCATTGTGCTCGTCAAAAAATTAAATTGAAAGAAGTTGAGGTTTGCGATTGGGAGTAGTGTAGACCGCCTGATGTGTACTATTTGCTTGCCCATTTGATGAATTATTTCGGTCATACCTCATATGGAGATAAGTAGTTGGCTGAAGTTTTTTCTACACTGCAAAAGTTGTCGCCTACTATTATCTAAGTTCTTTGATTCTTCTTGCAAGGATTTTAGTTTTTATATCCGATGAAGGGGCACAGATTTTTTCTAGAGCCTTGTAATGTTGCGCTGAGTCATGTAGCAAATTGTATTGAAAAGGATGTCGATGCATTGAGTGATAAGACCATCGATATAGAGAAGAGGAAAGACGTTTGGTGATCTGACTTGGTGGAAGCCGAACATCGTGAGAACTAGCGAGTATTTCGTTGAGATAACCATCGACCAGGTTTCGACTCTCACTTGCATCAGTTACTTCCAGAACCAAGACCTCAGATAGGTCATTCTTAGAACTCAGTGGAAGCAAACGGTGGGATGACATGGTTCCGCATCTATTGGTCGTTCGGTGCACAAAGTTGTGAGCATTGTTATGTATGCTCCGGAATTTGATCGGATTTGCAGAGAGTCCAATCGAAAGGGTTGTTGAAATTAATATTTTTATGTTTTTGATTTCATTTGTGCGATGAATGTGGGGGATCTTCAAGATTCGTCGATAATTATGAATCTGCAGTGTGATCGGAACTGGATTTGAGAAGGATCATGATGATTTATTTTGAGTCCGAGAGCAGTTGTCTATATCTCAATCCCATGATTCTCTCATTCAGGCCCATAATTAGAATTTAATATCCTGTCCATTGTGGTAAGTTGGTGATTAAAGCTCAAGTTCAGCAGTCGGTCGATCAGCCAGGTGTCATGCCAAACAATTCAAACAAGTCATCAGGCCAACATCAGAGAACTTGATTCCCATTCACATTGATATTGAAATTGACAGATCATGTTTAAAGGATGCTTTTACATGGAATGTAAATGATCCAAATTCAGAGATAACATTTTGGTCTATTTGTCCATGGAATGATCTGATGACTAAGAGGACTCTTTCTTTGATGGAATTGTTAGATGCCACTGGAAAATGGGTTCCAATGTATGATGATGATGATCTTTGTTTACACATCAAGTGGTCTTGTCCAACTTCAAAAATCCCTTATAGTCATACAACTATATAATGGAGATTCCACATGAAGCTCTTCCTGGGATATATAGAATTCGCCATTTTGATACAGCACAACATATGTTTGGTTTGATCCATCATTTCACAAGCATATCCAGTTTTTTTGTTGTATCAAAGTAATCTTGAAAGTAGTTTGCAGAAATAAAATGAATTATATTTCTATGTCGTTGAAAGCATAAATGCAGGTTTTAAGCATTGCTGGGACTGAAAATGATCAGTACAAGTTCCTTAAGGGGTTGATGGTTGGAGTGATGACTACTACATTATACTTATGCAGATGGGAGAGAAAAGAATCTTGTCCAGTTATAAGGATTAAGGAAGATCTTACAATAAATTTCCACAATAGATGCTATGGTGAGGTGCAAGAAATTTTCCAGGGGAATTTGAAGCATACATGTGACAGATAAAGATGATTGTAAAAGATAACAACAGTTGTGCATTTGGATTCCCTTTTGTATGCTCTGCAGCTGTGGTGTCATTGCTTAAATTATTTCTAATCTCTAATTTGTTTTTTCCTCGCTTGATTAGCACATCAATTCTTGAATTAAGCATTTCAGGTCACCTGAGGTTCAAACATCAAGTGTCGACAACACTTTATCGAGCAGCTGCTGAAGAATCTAACACTCTATGCAAGATCATTGTCACTCTTCATTATTTTCTTCTCAAAGATAAAACAAAACTTTCACCAGCGCAAAAGGTAGAATTATAACCAGTTAGCTGATGAAAGGCAGATCTTTCACCAGCTAACTAGCAAATCTTAAGGCGAAATAGTTGGTGAAACCTGAGACTGGCCAGCGAAGGTGTATTTTGCCCAGATCGAAGTTTTTCTCAACCAAAAATCCTGAAAATAGTTTCTAAAGATGCATATTGAATTTACACATCAAATTCAAGATCCGGATTTGATAAAAATATGTTTGAAGAGGTGTCAAAGTCAGATTAGACACCTATTTTTGGGGCACAAAATCAGTGGTTTTTTCCAAAGATAGCAAATTCGATTCTATCATGATCAAAGTACATCTACGAGCCTTGGAAGGCTATCTGCACACATCAGAGGTCGAGAAAGATGAAGACTCTTAAAGAATATGAGATTGATCTTAATTTAGGATCATCTTCTATTATTTTGGATCTATTTTGACTATCTGTTTTTAGAATATTTGATCCATCTTTTTAGGATCTAAAAATGCTTTGTATTTGAAGCTGCTGGAAAATGAAAAGTCAAAGACCTCAAGCTGCCTGCAATATTCTAATTTCAAACTTGAAGTTATCCTAGAATTTTCAAAACCATGGTTAGATATCTCACCATCCAGCCTATGTACAACACTTTTCTTCTTAATGAAGATATTGCCACAACAGATGCCATGTCAATGTGAAAACAACATTTCCAGGGGAGATTGAAGCAGACATGCTACAGATAAAGAAGATTGGGAAAGACAACAACAAACTTTGGAAAATAGATAGATGATAAATTATAAAGGCTGAATGACTCCATGTCCAAAACTAAAGGCACAGGGTCTGCCAGGTTCTTGAAAACCTCGCAGGGAGGTCTCCATCCCAGTTGGAGCCAGAT
This sequence comes from Picea mariana, assembly GCA_032191745.1. Taxonomy (NCBI): domain Eukaryota; kingdom Viridiplantae; phylum Streptophyta; class Pinopsida; order Pinales; family Pinaceae; genus Picea; species Picea mariana. The sequence continues at coordinate 35,999 of JASDQU010753800.1, forward strand.
GTTAGCGATCAAAAATGCACTGGCATTTTTGAAAGAATGATGCCTAATTTTGTAGGGAACATTTAACTAGCTTCCTAAGCTCCAAATGCAGATTTGAAAGCACCATTGGAAATATTAGGATTTGTAGATGTCGATTGACTATTTAAGCATGCAAAAAGGACTCTCCATGACTAAGAAATTTGATTTTGAAAAAATATGCGCTTTCACCAGCGTAGAAGGCAAAATTATAACTAGTTAGCTGGTGAAAGCTCTGCCTTTCACCAGCTAAGGAGAGGATTTTCGGGTAAATTAGATGGTGAAAGCCTGTCATGGCCAGAATAGCCGAATTTTTTCCTAGATCGGGATTTTTTGGGTTTGAATGGTTTGAAATCTTCTTCAATAAGTTGGTTATGAATTATCAAATCAAAATCTGAAGGCCATTCTTGGAGATGAAAGTCAAAAGGGGATTTTTTGACTAGATTTGGTCATTTTCAAGGGCAAAATGATAGGGATCAAACGAAACATCACCCAATTCGAATTTTATCTTTGGAGGACCAAATGAAACAACCTTGGGAGGCTAAAACTGCACTTCATCAACAATCTACTATTTTTAGAGATCATTAAATAGGACCTTTCCTATTTTGTTTTGATTTTCCATTCTAGATCCATTTTTATAGGATCTCATCCTACACTTGTTGTATCTGTTTTGATTTGACTACTTTTAGTAAATATGATCCATATTTCAAGGATCTAGATTTCATCTTGTAAGGATATAAAGCCAAAGACATTGGGAGCACTAGAGGTTCAATTCTGGAGACACTTTTTGGCTATGTAACTTGGGCATTATTTTGCTATATGAATCACAGTTTTCTTTGGTCATTATATATCAGTCTGTCCACATTTCCCACTATTCTGTATTTAGTTCTATTCATCTCAGTTGTTCAGAACTTTCATCTTTTGATATAACTCATGAATACGAATTAGATCTTCTTACATTCTTGTATGACCCTGCAGTTTTGTACTTGGTTATCTTGAATGTCATTCTTCATATCTTAATTATTTTTGCTGTAACTGATATCTAGTTTCTCAAAGCACTGGTTTATGTAGAGGCATGATATGTTATCTTCTTGCTTAGCCATCCTCAGCTATCCCATTGATCCACACTTTGATTATTTATAATTTTTTAAGTTACCAAGCATTCTTAGCCTACAACCCTAAGGAGTTTCTTGGAGTGATAACAAATTGGCGTCGTTGTAGGGGAGAGGAGATTGAAGATCAGCTTCCTTGGGAGATAACAAGATATAGCTTTGATGATAGACAAAGTCTGGACATCATTTGGTTGTAATCATCTATCTAGCGACTCCATGAAGGATGAATTCGGTGGCGACTCCACTGTTCTGAAATCTATTGGCGACCCCACTAGTATGAAATGAACAAGATCTTATCTAAGAGGTATGCGTTCTATGATTTTTCAAAAATTGTTGGTTTCCCTAATTCAGTGCCTAGCAGAGATGAATGGGAATGAAGCCTTCCCAGATTTCGAGGAGAAGAATGTGAAGTGCCAGCTGAACACTTGTTGGATTTTTATGATTTTATTCATCGACTTGAAATTGTACATGAGGATGTTCAGATCTGGCTCTTCTTTTTCTCATTAGAGGGAATTGCTCATGAATGGTGCCGGTCTCTTCCTAATGAAAGTGTTAGTTCTTTGACAGATTTCCATTCAGCCTTCAATTCCTTTTGTAAAGAACTTTTTCCATATGTTCTTCTCTATCCTGAATATTGTCATGAATTTCATTTATTGACTAAAGATTCAAATGTTCATGAAGAGTACACTGCTATAGAGAATACTCTTCAGTATCCAGAAATTGTTGATCCACATTATGATATCCATGAGGATGCCCTTAACATTATATCAGATTCATCTATAAAAGATGACGGTCATGATGATCAAATTATTTCTTCTGAAAAATTTCAAGATGTTAAGCAGATTGATAAATCGGCAAGTAACAATTTCAGATATGCAGTAAATGATGAAGGTAGCCTACAGTTTCAAGATTTGCAGAGACTGGAAATTTGCAGCGGACATGAAGGGGGTAAAGAAGAGAAAAAAGAATTAGATCAACAATACATCATGCATGTTTCTTTGATCGAAGTTGAGCAGTTTACAGTTGACATGGAGATCGGTGGAAGCCATCGGCAACAGTATGTCAATCTTCAGTTGGAACAACTGCTTAAAGAGGTATTCATTTTTAATGACCCTATCGCTGATTGTTTAGAATTTATGAACGACATAAATGTCAAAATATTTCCTTCAGAAGAAGGATGGCTCTTTCATCCTTTTAAAATGCATTTCTACATTCTGGGCATTCCTTTACTTTTTGGGTCTAGATCAAGGAGGTTATCAGTAAATCATTCCCTGACATGGCTTCATTGGAAGCATGACTTCACTTAATAAGAGCCAGTATTGTTGGTTAATAAGTAGGAGTAGGCAAGAAAATAAGCTCCCCATATGAGTAGTTAGATTCCTTCAGTTATTTGTTGTTCAATAAACAGACAGTCTACAGGTAGGCTTCAAATTTTCAGGCTACAGGCTCAGCAGGGCGGAACAGTTCATTGTGGCTATATTCATTGGATCGAAATACTATGTCATGATATCATTGTATACATCCCACATCATATTTCACATAAGATTCCAAGTTACAGCTTCTGGCTATCTCACAAATACTTGAGATTATACATGGCAACATAAAATGTTTATTTCTGTGCTATTTGACCAAGACAGAACTTTCACCAGCGCAGAAGGTGAAATTATAACCAGTTAGATGGTGAAAGGTAGAACTTTCACCATCTAACTAGCAGATCGTAAGGTGAATTAGCTGGTGAAACCTGAGACAGGCAGCGAAGGTGAGTTACTATGTGAGGATATGCCCATGGGAATTCAGTGCTCCCCCCCCAAAAAAAAAATTGCATCTAATTAGAGCAAGGCAGGGGAGGAAAGTAAGTTGTCCATCAAATTTGGACATTGAAAAGAAGCTTTGCTACCCAAAGAAGTAAAGCTATGATCTGATCACTACGACGGATTTCAGCAAAGGAGCACTGGACATATTTGTGTGTATATACAAAATTCAAATAGAGTGAAAACTGGTCCTATGGCTTGGAGAGCAATTTTGGGTTTGTTGGTTTTAACAGAGTTAATCTTGGAAGCGAATGGTTCAATTCACAAGTATGAGAACGACAGGTTTTCTTCACAGGGGAACTCATTCTTCTTTATGGTGGGAGCGAGGGGCTTTATGCCACTGTAAACAATAGTGGCACAAATGCCACAGTTGCCAAGTCATTTATCAGATTTGAGTCTATCATTTTCCATAGGACTAAACAATCTGCATCTCGACATGAAGAAATGGAGCATACTACAGGACTTATTGAAGCAATAGTGTTGGAAATAAAAGACAGGGATAAGATTGGGGGTTCCACTTCTGTTAGTTCTACTACTCTCTGTTGCACACATGGCCTTGCTGAGGCAGATGGTTGTAAACAAGGGCAAATCATTATCCACAATTCTGATGATCAAGATTGGCCTAGGCACAAACCAATTTTATTTTTTTCCAGGAAAAAAAAAAATGATGTTGCAACAATGATGCTAGAAATCATCCCAATCACAAAAACGGGCATGTACAATCTTTATCTTATGTTTTGGGACCCCTGTCAGGAAAATCAATGGCGAATGGCATTGTGCTCGTCAAAAAATTAAATTGAAAGAAGTTGAGGTTTGCGATTGGGAGCAGTGTAGACCGCCTGATGTGTATTGTTTGCTTGCCCATTTGATGAATTATTTCGGTCATACCTCGTATGGAGATAAGCAGCTAGCTGAAGTTTTCTCTACACCACAAAAGTTGCCGCTTGCTATTGTCTAAGTTATTTGATTCTGCTTGCAAGGATTGTAGTTTTTATATCCGATGAAGGGGCGCATATTTTTTCTAGAGCCTTGTAATGTTGCGCTGATTCATGCAGCAGATTGTATTGAAAAGGATGTCGATGCATTGAGTGATAATACCATCGATATAGAGAAGAGGAAATATGTTTGGCGATTTGACTTGGAGTTGATCACATGTAATTGGGAATATGACTATCAGAACTTGTTTAGGCATGTGTACCCCTTATTTTCTAGTTCACCTATGTAAGGTCCAAACATAGACCTAGGTGATAGGGAGCATTTCATATTCCTATATAGATAGTTAATAAACTTTGAAGGGGGTAAGTGTTTACCCAAAGTCAAATTTAAAGTGGGGAATGTTATGTTAAACCTTAACTGGGTCAAAGAGTAATTAGGTTAATCTCTATTTGATCACTAATGTATTTAACAATTGTAGTTGCAAGGCTTTTGGTTTTGGGTGGCTTGTGGTATTTTCCCATGGTATTGGCTTGTGATAAAGCCTATTTAAAGGCTTGGTGTTATCCATTATAATATGCCTTACGCGGCCTAGTGTTTTCTTAGTTTGGTCAAATTGCCCAAGGTAATAATAGGTATATATTTGTAGCTAGTTTGTTTCTTATATAATAGGTTAGGCTAGGTATGTTAGGGTAGAGAATTATAGGTAAGTCCAATATACTGGTAGGATATATTAGGAAAGGTAGGTTAGGTTAGGATATGTTAGTGTAGGATAGGTTGAGGCTAGGTAGGATAGGGTATAGTAGTGTAATATGGGTTAGGTTAGTTTAAGTTAGGGTGGGATAGAAGAGGTTAGTTTATGTTATGTTCAATTATGTTGGGTATGTCATGTTAGGGTAATGGAGATTCTTTATGTAAACTATGTTATTGTAGTGGCATGTGAGTGGAAGGCTAGATTATACCGAGTATGTTATGGTAGGACATGATAGATTAGGATAAGTAGGTAAAACCATTACATGGTAGGGTAGGCTAAGTAAGGGTAGGAAATATTGTGTTAGGTTAGTAGAGACTAGAGCAAGGTAGTCTAAGCTAGGGTAGGTTAGTATGGGATAGATAGGCAAGGCTAGGTTAGAGCAGTTTTATGCGTCTAGGGTAGGGTAGGTTTGGATAAGGTAGTGTTATGATAGATTAGGAAAAATGTAGGTTGGGTTACGATATGTTAATTTAGGGTGGTAGTGTTTGGGTAGGTTATGGTATGATAGTTTAGGCTATGGTAGTTTAAGCTAGGGTAGGGCATAGTAGTTTAGGTTAGTTTAAGTTATAGTCAATTAGGCTAGGAAAGCCATGTTAAGGTAGTATATTAGGCTATAGTTGTGGAATTTGAGTGGTAGTCTTGGTTAGGATATGTATGTTATATGAGGATATCATAGATTAGGCTAAGTAGGTTAAGCTATTGTACGATAGGCTATGATAGAATAAATTTGTGTAGGGAAAAGCAAGGTAGGTTAAGTAGGGTAGTTTACTTTGGGGAAAGGTATAATAATATAGGTAGATTAGGATATGATATGTTAATGCAGTGTAAGGAAAACTAGGGTAGTTTAGGCTAGGATATGGTTAGGATAGAGAATGTTAGGTTTAGGTACTCTAAGATACTCTAGGATATGGTAGTTTAGCCAAGGTAGTGTATAAGGAAGGTTAATGTAGGAAAGTTAATACAATTTAGGCTAGAGTAGATTATACTGGGTAGGCTAGATTAAGATTATATAGAATAGTGTAGGTTATCATATGATATGTTAGGTTAATGTAGGCCTAGGGATAAAGTACGTTATGTTAGGCTATGTAGGGTAGTGTATTTTAGGATAAGTTAATGTAATTTAGGGTAGAGTATATTATGCTAGGCTAGGATTGGATAGAATAATGTAGGATAACATAAGATATGTTACGTTAGGGTAGAATTAAGATTATGATTTGAATTTAGGCTTTAATATTTAAACTTATGGTTAGGATTGGGACTGGTATTTAAGATCAAGATTAGGGTTTATGCTTAGTAATTTAGGCTTATATGTAGTCTAGTCTAGGGTAGGTATTGTGGTGAATATTTTGGTTGTGGAGCCTGATTATCTTCCTTATTCATATGTAGGTAGAAGTTATTTTAGGGTTTTCTTCCCTAGAAGGAAACCCTCTTTTATAAGGGAATTGTATTGCGACTATCTGTTATGGTGAATATTGTTTTCTAAGAGAGGAGACTGTGAGATAAAGAAGAGGAATTTAAAGTAGGTGTGTTATAGGTTGTATCCCTTCATACTATTGGATAACAAAAAGGAAGGACCTGGAAATTTCTCTGGTAGATGTATCCCAAACTAGTAAAGCACATATATATGTGTCTCTATTGTATTATGTATCTTATGTGTTTTATTTATGCATTTATTTTATTTTATTGGTCCACAATCCTATTTTTATAACAACTGGTATTAGAGCCAAAGGTAACTCGTAGGAAAAGATGGTTCTTGTTCTGAGTGGGAGTAATAATAGAAGATGAAAATTTTAAGTCGAGAAATTTAACAGCCAAAACTACCAACTATAGAAGATGCAAATGGAAGATTATTTATATCAGAAGGATCTATTCCTACCATTAAACAGAATAGGAAATAAGTCAATGTCCATGAAGGATGAATAATGGGAGGTTCTTGATAGAAAGAATGGTAGGGATGTGCCTAGTAGCATTTGTTCCTTTCAATGTTTCGAAAGAAAAAACAATGGAAGTTCTAATGAAGGCACTGGTTAGACTATATGAAAAACCCTAAGGGAGCATCATGTTACACGATGGTTGATACATATATTTTACCAAACGATATTCAAGATTTTCTCCGAGAGAGGATAAAATGAATGAGTGTCAAGGGTAATGATAGCATAGATACATAATAGATTTTTTTATAAGTGCACTTTCAAACCTTAGAAAGTACAAATTGATAAATTAGAGACATTCCCTTTTTTAGGAATTCAAATTCATTCTATAAAATTTGGCACATCTAGTGACAGGTCCAAAAAACCATAAAATCCAACCCTATATTGAGATAGTTGGGTGAAGAGGGGTGAGGCTTTTTGATTACCGATAGGATAATTCCCATGAGCATCCTGATCATCAATTTCCTAACTCTTATCCGATGATGTTATTTGGTACATGGGTAGTTGGTTTGTTGGTTGTATTCGTCTATATGCTTATGTATTAGCATGGATAGGTAAGAGTATATATAACCGCTATTTGGTAGTAGATATAGAAGTACATGCAATGCTTTCTTTAGTATCAGGTTAGGAATGTGAATCTATTCCTTTGTATGCTTCTCAATTAGTAACCCAACCCTAGCCTTGTTGAAGCATACATCCCTAGTAGTAAGCGTAGATCCATGGATTGGTAACCATACTATAGGAGATGAGATCTAAGGTAGGTATCATTAGTAATGAATATTTCCTTGCTTAAGTCAACATCCATAGTAGGAGTTAGTAGTAGTGGTTAGTAGGCAGTCACCACCTATGCTTATCTCTCCTCATTTTGATAATTGAGTAAAAGCATGGATCAAAATCCTTATATTAGTGACCTTAGTACGAAGCGTATATAGGATATAAAGAGTGATTGGGTTTGGTTGTGTGGGTTTTATAAGTTCTTAATGAGTGAATGTTCTTTGGTTCTTGCATCTCTAGAAGGGTAGAATCTCTCCATTGTTAATGATGGGGAGTTGTGTTAATGGAGTGGGTATGTATTGTTTTTCTAGTGTAAATGGTTCTCTTCCTTATCCAAGAGGATGTTGGTGGCCACCCACTTATTCCAACTAGCTCAAAATAGTTCATTGACAATTTCTACTTTTAGCAGATTTTCAGTTCCTAAACTTCCAGGGCCATTTTGAGGGCCTAAATGACATTTTTCATGATAAGATACCTTAATTATAGGTAAAGGATCTTATTTATCCTCCAAAATGAATCTCCTTGTTAATACCTTTCCAAAGAGATATTGTGCACTCTAAATGGAGATCGTATGCAAAAGTTACAATCCCGAGAAGTTGATACTCCAAACTACCCAAAATCAGGTCCACAAAATTGTTGGCTTTTCATCTTCCAAGGTTAGGGGTTTGGATTTTATTTATGTTAAAAAGGACTTTGGAGCCTCATTATAACAATGATCTTCTTGTGAATGAGAATATCTATCACATCTCTTCTAATATATAAGCTGCCACCATTCTAGTGAGTCTTTCACTTTGTATTTCTACAGTTTTGTACATTTCACTCATTGACATAAATTGTGTATTAATGTATGTATGTGTTTATGGTTATATCTCTAATATATATTTGTTATATTATTGAATATTTGATATATCTATGTACATTTCTTTATTATATATCCACTCTCATTTTGTGCCGAAAATAATCTGGATCAATGGTATCAGAGCAGTCTGCTCTTGATCATTTTTCAGTGCATGTCCCTGATGAGGTTCGAGTAAATAAATTTGGGTTTAGAGCTTGTCTCTCTTGAGTAAAATATATCTCACATGCCCAAGAAACCCTACATGGTGGAAGAAAATAAAAAATATGGAGTAAAATATTCTATTAATCTGTTGTTGGAGCAAGCTCTCACGCAATAGAGGAATGAAATGATGGAGATTTTTTCCCACATCCTTAAACTCCTACTGATATCAACAGGAGCATATTCATAAAGATACCACTTTGGAGTAAACTCTTCCTTCAAGGTACAATTTAACTTTGATATTCCCATATTTGAAGGTTAGATAGATGTAGATGCTCCAGAAAACTGGTTAAATCTGCTAGAAGTTATTTCTTTGTTCACAATTTTTCTAAAATCGAAAAAATTACCTTCGCACTCCTTAAGGATCTCCCCCATGTCAAACATTGGTGGGAAACTTGATAGAATAAAATATTCACAGAGGATTCTAGAATATATGGGGTCGATCCCACTTGGGATTTTTTTGTGGATGTGGTCAAGGAACAATATTACCCTATTGGTAACTATGACAACCAATACATAAGATGGACCACACTATGGAAATAGAGAGGCCAAACAATTTTGGAGTTCACAAATACTCTCCATTCCTTTCGCACCAAGCTGGGTATCAAAGACTCTGAGTGACATATGGTTCTTAAATACCGTGGGGCTCTACATAGGTGCATCCAAACCAAAATGGATTTCCTAGAAATCTCCTCAATGGGAACTTTCTATCGATATGCTATCAAAATAGAGAAGAAATTTAGGCACCAATAAAAATGGGAGCTTGGATCTACAAACCCTCAACATCTAACTTATGGTAAATAACACCCTAACAAACAGCCTCTAGAAAAATAGTCTAAGGCACAGGAAAAGAAGGACACTAGAAATTGGTGTGATTTCCACAAAATCCCTTGGCACAACACTGATGAATTTCACTCAAAACAATCATCAATGGCAGAGATGAAAGAAAAAGAACCAAACCATGATTCATAATCTGATTCAAAAAATAATGGGAGAAGATAGTTCATCGACGCAGACCCCATTGCTACTGTCGCGACCAAAACAATTAAACTTGAAGGACCAACATATCCTGAAGAGGGGGAGCACCCTTTTCATTCACAGATGTGGGTGAAGGGGATCCTCCTGCATTTGATTTTTGATAGTGAAATCCAGAATAACCTCATCTCAATAGAGGTCATCAAATAGTCAAGATTGTCGACAACACCACACCCGCAACCATACAACATCAAGTGGATTTTCTAGGGATGAGATCTTTATGTCAGCTAGCAGTGTCGATTTTCATACGACATCCAACCCTTAAAGGATGAGGTGTTATGTGATGTTTCCTCACTGGATGTCTGTGATTTTATTTTGGTCCAAACATATATGTGGAAGAGCCATGCTATTTATGAGTATCGACCTTGTAGTGTCATTTTTACTCTGGGGGGTCATCTCTACAGGATACCAGATGAAGTTCTGACTACTGTCCCACCAAAACAGTGTCAAAATGTAATCTCTCATACTGCAAAATTCATCCTCTTCACAATCTGTTCAAAAGGTGAATAGAAGGACACTACAAACACTGGAGCCTTGGCCGAAGACCTTTCTTTCCAATAGAAGAATATTGTAGAAAAGAAATAAGATATTGTTTCTTCACCTACAATGGTACCTACACACTACCCAGTCAAGAAAAGATATAATTGGTTGGTTGAATATATTCAGCCCCACCAACAAAAGGTTCTTAATAGGCTTCAACAAGCTAAGCAATGTGACTTCTCTAGAAAGGAAAGCAACTCACCAATATTCAAATTCAACAAATGGTTTCCCTTCTCCTCCAGGAATTCAACATACCAGATACCATTTCTTCCTAAGGAGGGAGTATTGATCCATGAGGATCTCAGTTGCCACCCACCTATTCTAGCTGGCTCAAAAAAATTCGTTGGCAATTTACTATTTTTAACAATTTTCTTCTGGCGCTATTTTGAGGGCCTAAATGACGTGTTTTCAAAATCAGGCATCTTAAAAATATCGAAAGGCTCTAATTGATCCCCCAAAATGAATATCCTCATGGATACCTTTCCAACGAGCTATTGTTTTCCCCAAACATAGATCATATGCAAAAGTTATGCCCTCGTGAAGTTGATACACCAAACTACCCAAAACGGGGTCCACAAAACCGTTGGCTTTTCATTTTCCAAAGTTAGGGTTTTGGATTTTATTTATGTTAAAATTCCTTTGGAGCCTCATTGTAACAATGATATTCTTGTGAATGAGTGCATCCATCACATCTCTTCTCATAGATAAGCTTCCACCATTTTAGCGAGTCTTTCACTCTGTATTTCTACAATTTTGTACATTTCACTCATTAATAGAAATTGTGTATTACTGTATCTCTATTTTTATGGTTATATCTCTGATATATTTCTGTTATATTATTGGATATCTGATATATCTCTGTATATTTATTTATTATATCTCTACTCTCATTTCGTGCCGAAAATAATATGGATCACCTCCCTCGACACATCTCGGGTGTTTTTGAAAGGCTTATAATAAGTAAGCCCCTAGTGAAAAGAACAATCTGAAAAGAAAGGATGGTTCTCTCAAGGTAGGAGGGCGATGAAAGAATTAGAATATTTTCAATTTAATAATAGGTAGGTGTATCTTTTCCTTCACTAGACTTTCTCATCTTTTTTTTTCTTTATATCGGCTTAAGGGACACGTATTTATATATTTCTTTATAAGGAGGGATTCTTTATATTGATTCCTACAAGGGAAGGTTCAAGCAAGGTGGACCTCTGAGATTGTATTCTCCCCACACCTTCTTCATACTATAGATTTTTCTAGAATGGAGGAAGCAAGTGTTCATTCTTTTCCCTTTGATCTCCTCCCATGTTTCTAATTATCTTGTAGGTAAGTTGTTCTTTCCTATGGAAATAATACATTCGATGTCAACCTGGCCTTATTTGATATAGAGAATAGAGGTGGGTAATTTTTATGAGGTAGGGGGTGGTATCTATGCTCCTTCTGATAGGTAATTAGTATAGACCTCACCCCTAGTAGTAAAGAGAAAGTAGGTGGGAAATATAAAGGTAGGTGGGTAGGTTCTATCCTCCCAAAATCAATCTTGTATTGGAACACAACCCAACAAGAATATGAATTCGACCTTCTAACTCCCACCCATAATAATATGCAATTCCTCTATTCTCCTCCCTAATATTGAATCACAGTCCTAACCTATCAAAGTACTTTCTAACATATTGAGGGGTGAGGTGAGAGAAATCAATGAGGGAGGGTAGTGCTAACTCCTTCTAAGTTATGTTCTAATAAATAAGAACCTATAGTAATGAAGGAAAACATAGAAAGAGAAGGAGTAGATAAAGATAATTGGAATCCCTTCAAACCATTATTAAAGAATATCCCTTGTGATTATCTGGGAAAAGAATGGATTTTTGAATTTTCACTATGCAAGGCTCAAGGATGAGGTTTATTTCAATTCTAGCATTTACTTGAACCATAAACAAATGTAGATACACCATTCACAATTTCTGCAATAACCAAGATCACAAGAAGAAATACCATGCACAAGAACATAAGAAATATCCCGGGAAACCCTTCTTAACAAGAGAAGAAAAACCAACAATCCTTTGATATATTCTCAAGAGAAAGACCTCCCACATCATATACCTAGCACAAAAAAGGGTTCTCTCCAAAACCAAGAAGCTAGTGCCCAAGAGAGGTGCACACTTCAGCCCTAGAATATGTAGTTGTTGAAATTTCCAAAATCACATGTGTGTTGTGTGTTTCCCCAATGGGGAAATCACCTTTGTTTATACTAGACTAGATACATCAAAAGTAGTGTCTATTGGAACAACAGGGTCAACCTCAATAACTCATAACATAATTAATAACTACAATATTAATTATCTTTTACATTAATTATATTTCACTTTATGGTGGGGCCGATCTGTACCCTTTACATCACAATTAGAGTTACAGGTAAATCTTACTCTTAGACAATATAGCAAGGGATCTCACACACCCACTAGTTCTTAGCCACTAGGGGCACATACACCTGTGCTCAGCCATAGGGACATCCTACTCAAGAGATCTCTATCTCACTGAGTCTCACAGGAGAATCATTTGGAGTACCACATCGTCTCAACTCTCTACACAGAGGAGAACGATACACTCATCACATGGGAACCTTCACCCCGAACAGGGGTACACATCATTTCATCTCAAACAACACACCCATATCATGGGAATCCTCACCCCACATAGGGGTATACACATCATTTCATATCAAATGAAACACCCATCTCATGGGCATCCTCAGCCCACACATGCGCACACAACGTTCCATCTCAGTCTCAGAGAGGAACGACACACCCAACTCATGGGCTCTCTCATAGGTCATCTCACTTAGTCTTAGAGGAGAATGTGTTCTAGAGGATGTCTCATGAAGCTATAATCATCAACACGCCCTATCATCTAGGGAGGCATTCTCCACCAGGCCAAGTCTCTCACAAAAGTACTCGAAATTCATCTTGAGAAGAGGTTTGTTGAAGATATCTACAATATTCTCATGTGTAGGAAGGTACTGCACATGTATTTCTTTCCTTTGCACCATGTCTCTGATATAATGATATTTTATCTCAATGTGTTTTTGAATTTATTGTGAAACACATGGTTCTCAGAGAGCTTCACACAACTCTAGTTATCACAATGAATTATAGTAGGATCCATATCATGATCAAATACATCTTTCAGGATCTTACAAATTCACTTTGCTTCACGAATTTCCACACTCAATGCTATATACTTTGATTTTATGATACTCAAGGCCATAGAGTTATGTTTCCTACTGCACTAAGAAACCATGGTAGATCCCAAGGTAAAACAACAACGATATGTTCTCTTCTAGTCCACTGCGCTCCCTACCCAATCTACATTGGCCTATCCTTGCAAACTCAAGTTTACAATAGAGGCATATCTCAGGCGATATCCAATTGTGCCTTGTAGATATCTCAATACATGCTTCGCTACTATCCAATGAGTCTGTCTCGGTCATGTATCACGAATCCATATGAATACAAATATCACTTTGTACTTTCTCGACACTTCCATAAGCTGCATACTTGATCTTATAGATCCACTTGGAAGTTACTGCAGGCTTCCCTTCTAGTCTCGAAACAATATCCCACAGAACATTCTTCAAGATGGAGTAATATTTTGTTTTGTCATGGCATCTTGCCATATATACTCACCTGTTTCTTCTCCATGACATGAAGGCTCAGTATCAATGATGAGGCTCATGGATGAAACATAGTTTGAAAATATATTTGGTTTCTTACTTTCTCGGAATGTGCCTCGAGGTGATGCATGTCCCTCTTCCTTTTACCGGGTTTTTCAAGCCCAGACATGCCTTTTATGGCCTATTGCAATGTATCTGGGAATCTCAAGTGGAGAAACTGGAATAACTAGATCATATGAATCAATGGTTGTCTCCCTTTGAACTACTAAAGTGGGGATAAGGTACCATCTCTTCCTTCTTATTAAATAGTTTGAATCCCTTTGAGTCAAGTGACTCCCTCTGAAGTCTGAAGGATAGATAACCTCCTTTTCCTATTTGGTAACCTGGATATATCTCATGTCTTCTCAGGTCCTTTACTAACTCTATAGTATTTTGATGACCTCCGTACTAGGATAATAACTAGGATGGCCTCTCATCGGGATAAGAACCAAAATGGCCTCCTATACTAGAATAATAATCAATCAAGAAAAATTGGACTCTTTTACCAGGGATAATGGTTCAAGTCATGAGGGCTCCCACACTAGGGATAATACCCTTCACTATCAAAATGCAATCAACTACATGTTAATGATTAATTCAATTAAGGAATGTAGAACAACAACTTAACCTAGTCTACAATCATGGTCAATATTTTATTTGGTCTTCCTGAAAAAAGGTTAGAGAAAGTAATCCTCATCTCTCATGTCTTCATCTTTCTGAGGTGGGTCTGGATCAATTTCTGCAATTGAAGCATATTGTTTTCCTTTCTCTTTGCTAGGACAATTTCTCACAAAGTGTCCATATTTGTCACATTTGAAGCACTGGATCTTTGACATGTATTTTCTATGAACATAACCTAAAGCTGATGAAGTATTCTCATCTTTGAATGTTTTACCGAAGTTTCTTTTATTTATTCATCCTTTCTTTGTATGAAGTGAAAGGGTATGATTTTCATCATGAGGGGAGTATTCCACTCCTCTAGTTATAAGTATGATTTCTTCTTGGGTATAGTCTGTCCACAGATGATCAAAAGTTGGTAGATTTTCTCTTCCATTGATACTTTGAAGAAATGGTTCCCAATGTTTTGGAAGATTATTGAGAGTGGTCGAAACAAGTTCTCTATCTGATATGGTTTCTCCAATGACACCTAGTTGATCTTAGATCTCTAACATCTTCATAAAGAAGGTAGCAATGATGTCACCTTTTGTCATCTTGATATTTTGAATTTGGCCCTTCAATGTAAGAGCTCTAAGGGTATTTTCACTCTCAAACATATTCTTCAATGCCTTATACATTTCATAAGTTGTCTTCAGGTTGGAAATATGAGGCAAAAGATGATCTCTTATTGAGTAGATGATTATCTTCCTTGCCTTGACGTTATATTCCTTCCTTTCTTCCTTCTCTTCACTGATAGTTGTCTCTGGTAAAGCCTTTTGTATTTTCCACAATAGATCTTCCTCTTCAAGAGTGATCTAAAGTCTTGACGTATAGGAACTAAAGTTGCTTGATCCATCAAGCCTATCTTTCACCAAGGTTATGTTCTTCATATTTTCACATTCTTCACAAACCGTTATCAACTGGTCTAGGAAACCTAATAGCTAGGCTAGGATAGAAATCTTAGGTTTCGTTGGGTTTATGACTACCAACAATAATCCTTGAAAGTTATAAGAACACTGGTGAGATGAAAACCTCCTTCAATGAGCTATAGAAAACCTAAATCTGAATTTTTTGTAAAAAATTGAGAAACCCTAGGGCCAAAAATAAAAAATTGTCAAGATTTCAATCTGAACTTGT
>JASDQU010753800.1:51474-63144 GCA_032191745.1 Picea mariana
TATGACTACCAACAATAATCCTTGAAAGTTATAAGAACACTGGTGAGATGAAAACCTCCTTCAATGAGCTATAGAAAACCTAAATCTGAATTTTTTGTAAAAAATTGAGAAACCCTAGGGCCAAAAATAAAAAATTGTCAAGATTTCAATCTGAACTTGTTGGAGGTGCACTGAAGGAGGTTGTATACTCCTATACAATTTTTATCCCCAAATTCTATGTATTAAGTGATGGAACACCCAAAAAGAGAGGGTCGTACAAATTTTCTGGAAACCCTAGGAAGGTTGTACGGTTCTGTAGAAGAGGAGGAAAACCTGCTTGAAGCTTGTGCATCTTGATATTATGGTAAATGCAAGAGGTATTTACCTTCATGTGTAACCTTGACAAGAATATAATATTCCAGGAAGAAGGAAGAAACCCTAAAGCATTGAACATAACCCTAGAAGACAAGTCGACTCAAAGAAATATTTAATATTAAGTATTTAGCCTCCAGAATGAGAAGTCAGCCCAGACATCTCAGGAAAAACAATATAAATACAGCTAGCTAGATCTCATTTGACACACACAACTCAAAATTTCAAGAGTAAATAAGTGTGCACTACAGAAATTGGGTAAGTGCGCAAGTCTAGGGAGTAGTTGCAACTGTAGCTACTACAATCTGTATTATTGGTTTAGGCTCAGACTTTCTATTGGTTATGGTTTGGAATTTATTCCTTGTATTCTATATCTGGAGAGAGAGAGAGAGAGAGGTACACTACATTTATTGGCTATTAGGCCTAGGGTTTTCTTCCGGAATCATTCTCTGTCAAGGTTGAGGTGCTCGGGGGTGGCTTCAGTCTATGGTTGGGTGACAATATTTATATATTGTATATGTTTAAATGAGAACATCTATTATTTATAATAGGTTATGGGACCACCCTATCTTCAAATAGTATAAATGCTAGAAGATAGATTGGGAGGATTTTCTTAGTTACAGTTATAGTTGCATTTGCATCTTTTTTTTGCTACAACAATGAAACCCTAACCCTCTTGTTGATGCACCTTGAGTGAAGATATTGACCTAATTGTTGGATAGCCTAGCGCACCTCTTGGTACTCTTAGAAATATAAGACGTCAAGTTTGAGATTTTGGTCAAAGGTTGACCAATTCAAAGTAGTTATGACTTACTCTATGAAGTCAAAAAAAAAGTTAGAAGGGGCTTCTAACTTCAGAGCATGGAATACAAGGATTGACCTCATCCTTTCCAAGAATAAAGTGTTGGATATCATGAACGGAAATATTGTGGAACCATAGTTTGAAGAAGTAAAAGAGAAGGAACCTCAAAACGTTGCAGTTATGGAGAAGTTCACACACAATGACATCAATTCCATGAGTATCATAGTGGACTCTATAAAATACCACTTGATACCCTACATCTCCCATCTTGACTCATCTAAGAATATGTACAATGCCCCAACAAACCTCTTCTTAGTCAAAAACATTGGGCAAGTAATGAGTCTGAAGAATGAGCTCTATCACATGAAAATGAATGATGATGGTAGGATCACATCATACCTTGTGAGGATTCCCAGTTAAGAAATCAACTACAAGCTATTGAAGAAATCATTTCAGAGAAGGAACTGGTAAATATAGTTCTCAATGGTCTTCCCAAGACATGGGATGCATTTTACGCAAGCATGAACACAAGGATGGAGTATACCACATTTGAATAAGTTTGGACTTGTTGTGCACAAGAATAATCAAGGATTAGTGAAAAAGAGAAACCCCAAAATAAATACGATGATCAAGCCTTCATAACAAGGTTCAATAATTTCAGGAATAAAAAGAAGTTTGGCTCAAGGAAGAAACCAAATGAAGAGAAATATATGTCAAGAATACAATGCTTCAACTGTCAAAAATATGGTCACTATAAGAATCATTGTCCCGAGTTAAATAAAATTAAGGAAACACACAAAGCATCAATTGTCGAAGAAAGGGAACCCTCAAAGAAGGACAAGCAGGATAAAACAAATTTCTTCTTCTAAGCCAAGGTAACAATATTCTTCATAATTCTTGTACATACCATGTTTACATAGTTTTTGTACATATCTTGCATATCTATTTCTTAGAACATAAGATGTTCAAAGAGAATCAATACCTATGGAAGAATAACAAGATAAGGATTGCCATCATGATGATTATAAGTCAAGCAAATACACATGAAAAGATGAAGTACATTGACAATGCATGGTAACAATTCCTGTGGAATCTATTAACATAAGTAACAACTACAAGATAAGATGAAATCAAAATCAAACATGAAGAAACATGGAAGAATTAAAAACATAAATAAGTCAGCAATCAGAGGGAAATTAGAAAAAGAATTGTGACACTTTGCAGAAGGCAATAAGGATGCAGACAAAAGCATGGACTCTCCTAGATGGAGGGATTCAATTATATAATTCCAAAAGAAGAGCATGCATTCATGCATGGAGAAAGGATTAGGAGGGAGATAATCGTAAATAATATGATCCATATAGGATTATGAAGTATCTATTCATGTTCCCATCAATGGTAACAACCATGAAAATAAACACATGTTCAGTTTGACTTTAGAATAAGTCTTCTTCAAAAAGAATCCTTAAAGTATCCTTGGTTGTCCATCCACATCCATGATCCTATGATGAAAGGAAGAAGTCAAAATCTTCAGGGCATGGAATCTATAGAAAACTGCATGGACCCAAAATATAAAGAGAACCATGAGGAAGAACATGAAGATTCCAAGAGAGAAAGAAAAGCCATAACAACCAGTCATTATATCGAGAATCACAAGACTACCAGCATGGTTTTAACCGACTATAAGCAATCAAGAAGAATAAATGGAAGTTGTGATGAAGAATAGTTTATGAAAGACTTATGAATGGAAGCACTGCGAGACTCAAAACTAGAAGTTTTCCCAGATGGAGGGAGAAGACTATGGTGATATCTTGTTCCAGTAACCAGACATACCTCTACCTGAGCCATTATATCTTCTGAAATATCCATGGGTTGGAGTTTACATCAGATGAATGCAAATACTATTCTCCAGAGTAATTGAACAAGAAGTGTATGTAGAGAAACCTCAAGGTTTTGAGGTATACCGGAAAGAGACCCTTATATGCAGATGGAAGAAGATCTTGTATGGATTCAAACAACTTGGTGCAAGTCATCTCATACACAACAAAAGCATGGTGAAAAATTTCTATGACAAAGATCATAATGGTTACTCAGAAGTTCAGGATTATGGATTTCTAATCCATGACAAACTCTCATGATGACAGAAGAAGTGCCACTTGGATATGTTTCAGTTTGAGCCTTGCCACGGTGTCATGAGCTAGCAAGAAACAAAAGTGTTGAATTCAACCATGATATATTGTAATGATCAAGAGCTATATAAAGCCTTTAGAGAAAACCAGTGTTCCAGACAGACCGAAGTACATTGAGATCAAGCATTACATTCTCCATGATGAAGTTCATAAAAGAGAAGTGGTTCTCCAATATATATCTCCACATATGAGTAGATATCAAATATTTTGGTAAAGCCTCTGTCCAAGATGGAAAAAGTTTCCGTACTCAATAAACAAGTTGGAGCTCGTGGCGATGACTTCCTTATTGAGAAAGGAAGATATTACTCCCAGGTTGGGAGGGAGAAATGATGTGTTATTGATTTATGGACAACCATTTTTCAGTTCGAAAAATGGTCTAGGATGAGCAGTTCCTTTCCAGTTTGAAAAGTGGTTTGAGATTTTTGACAGACATGCATTTTCCAGTTTGGAAAATGGTCCATAACGGATGGTCATTTTTGTAATGAAAATCACTTAATAGATTGTTGATGTATCATAGACAATGATTCCCCTTATGGCCAGTGTGGGGGAATGGTATAGGACAGTCTTTGTTCTTGGTTGTCACTCTTAGTAGTGGTCAAGTAGAATGGTCTGCCTCATTGGGAACTCATTCTTTTGAAGTTCATAGTTGTGAGTAGTTTCAAAGAATGGTATGTTTTAGAGGTTGGTACAGGACAATCATTTCCTTAGGAAATGGTCCGAACAATCATTCCCTAGGGAAAACTCATTCTCTCTAGGTTGCACTTTGTTTAGTGCTGGAGGAATGGCCCAATTAGGTGAATGGTCCAGGTTCAATAATTAGGGACAGGAATTCCCTAGGGAAGAATCATTCTCTCCAGGTTGCACTTTGTTTAGTGCCGGAGGAATGGCCCAGTTAGGTGAATGGTACAGACTCATAAATCAAGACAATTATTCTTCTATGCTTGAGAATAATAGTCCAGCTAGATCATGGCTAATGTTTTACTTTCCAAGGGCAGATGATCTTCCAGATCTAATAGATGTGAGTGTAAGAATGGCCCAGATGACTTAGTTTATATCATGATATTGTTTTCTTTGCAAGTTGATATCAGATGATATGATTGCTATGGAGACTGTATGTCTCTAGAGAGTAGATGTATGCTACTATGGTGGATGTGTTCCATTGGTTGTGACCATGTGTCACTGATTGAGTAGTTGTGTACTACTTGGTGTGGTTGTGTACCAATGGATATTAGTTATGTACTACTATGGATGGACAAAGTTGTGTTCTATTGAATGACATTGTTTTGATTGCCATGTAGAGTATTAGTAGTGTTGAAAATGATTATCAGCTAGATGGATAGTCAGTTTTCTTGTGGAAAGACATTATCCAGGAACAGAACGGTCTAGATAGAACATATTGCTAGTGGACAAGTATTCTCTCTATGTAGAATGGTCCAGGTTGACCATTTGTTGACATGACATGGACTAGTATTTTCCTAAGGAACAATTTGTTGCCCGATTAGGAAAATGGTTCAGTACCGATATTTTCTAAGGCATATAGGTTGAGAAGAATCTCTATGGTACATATGAATTGATTAGAAAATAATCCTAGATTGACATTCCTATATGAATGGTCTCTGTAGTCAATGGTGTAGATTTTAGCTCTATTGGGACAATCATTCTTCTAGGACATATGTCTAGATTAAAAGAATGCTCCTTGTATCACTTTGTGGAGTGAGTGACCTATTAAGAATCATACTCGATTACTCAGATGGAGTATGGATTCTAGAGATGATGTAGTTGATGCTCTCAGATGATATTGATAATGGTGCTTGTGATCTAATTATGAGATAGCATGTATGTCTATGATTATGATACTGGTTGAATCATATGTTTGTGCTCAAGACCATTGCCTTCAATACCTCCCTAGCTAGGAGGGAGTGTTGACATTATGGTATATGGGGGAGGTATTTACCTGCACATGTAAACCTGAAAAGAATAGAATATTCTGAGAAGCAAGAAGAAACCCTAAAGCATTGAGCAAAACCTTAGAAGACAAGTCGTCTCAAGGAAATATTTAATATTAATTATTTAGCCTCCAGAATGAGAAGTTGGCCTAGACATCTCAGGAAAAAAAGTGTAAATACAGGTAGCTATATCTCATTTGACAAACATAGCTCGAAATTTCAGTAGTAAAGAAGTGTGCACTGCAGAAACTAGGTAAGTGCGCAAGTCTATGGAGTAGTTGTAGCTGTAACTACTGCAATTTGTATTCTGGGTTTAGAATAAAACTTTCTATTGGTTATGGTTTGGAATTTCTTCCTTGTATTCTAGATCTGGAGAGAGAGAGAGAGGTACCCTAAATTTATTGGCTATTAGGCCTAGGGTTTGCTTCTAGAATCATTCTCTGTCAAGGTTAAGGTGCTCAGGGGTGGATTTGGACTATGGTTGGGTGACAATATTGCTATTTTGTCTATGGTAAAATGAGCACATCTATTATTTCAAACAGTGCAATGGGTTCTTCAATACCTATGCTCTAATACCATGATGAATTTTCACTATGCTAGGCTGAAGCATGAGGTTTATTTCAATTTTAGCATTTACTTGAACCATAAACAAATGCAGCTACACCATTCACAATTGTTTCAATAACCAAGATCACAAGAAGAAATACCATGCACAAGAACATAAGAAATATCTTGGGAAACCCTTCTCAACAAGGGAAGTAAACCCAACAATCCTTTGCTATATTCTCAAGAGAAAGACCTCCCACACCATAGACCTAGCACACAAAATGGTGCTCTCTAAATCCAAGAAGCTAGCATCCAAGAGAGGTGCACACTGCAACCCTAGAATATGTACTTGCTGAAATTTCCAAAATCACATGTGTGTTGTGTGTTTCCTCAATGGGGAAATCACCTTTATTTATACTAGACTAGATATATCAAAAGTGGTGTCTATTGGCACAATAAGGTCGACCTCAATAAATCAGAATATAATTAATAATTGCAATATTAATTATCTTTTACATTAATTATCTTTCACTTTAGGGTGGGGATGACATGTACCCTTTACATCACATTTATGGTTATAGGTGAATCTTACTCTTATAAAATATAGCAAGGGATCTCACACACCCACTAATGCTTAACCACTAGGGGCACGCCCACCTGTGCTCATCCACAAGGATGTCCTACTCAACATATCTCTATCTCACTGAGTCTCACAGGAGAATCATCTAGAGTACCACATTGTCTCAAATCTCTACATAGAGGAGAACGATACACCCATCAAATGGGCACCTTCACCCCTCACAGGGGTACACATCATTTCATCTCAAAAGAAACACCCATATCACGGTCATCCTCACCCCAAACAGGGGCATACACATCATTTCATCTCAAATGACACACCCATCTCATGGAAATCCTCACCCCACATAGGGGCACACAATGTTCCATATCAGTCTCAGAGAGGAACGAAAAACCCATCTCATGGGCTCTCTCACAGGTCATCTCACTCAGTCTCAGAGGAGAATGTGTCCTGGAGGATGTCTCACGAAGATGTAATCATCAACATGGACAACTTATCAAACCTCCCAACACTCCCATCTCTTCTTTTCTCACCTTCCTCAAACCTTCTAACCTCCCTGCAAGCAAGTTTAGAGTGTGGGAAAGTATAACTTACCGAATATGAAAAAAAGTGATACGAGTGTATAAAAGTGTATATGATGGTAGGTAGATACTAAAATGGGTTCACTCATGGGGTTGGGTATGGTAAAGTGTAAGGAATTAACAACATCCTTTCAGATATATATAGTTATTAATTAAAATCTGGGTTTTGGGTGGGAGTATAAGATTCAAGATGGGATATAATATTTTCATTCCTTGCTCTAATGCATATTCAAATAAAGGTAATATCTCTCCCCTCAAATGAGGAAGGAAGGAGAATCCTGACATAAGGGAGGTGGTATATTTTCTATTATTCATTCCTTGTTGGTTGGATGTGCACACACCTTATACACCCCTATGTCCTTTTATGGGGTATTATTCATTTTTCTAGACGATATCCTAGCTGCCTCAAAACAAATAGTTTGAAATTGGGCATAACAAAGGGAGTATCAAGCCCCTTCATCCTCACAGATTTGTTTTAATCCAAAAAGAAGGTAACGGTAGCGAGGTAATGGTGGTATGAGTAAGGCAAGTATGCTAGTCATGGGACCTATAAAGGAAGAAGGATTAACTCCCTGTGGTGGGTAACTGTGCATATTGGTTTTTCATATTCTAGTAGTATGAAGGTGAAGATAATGGAGAAAAAAGGAATACAACTACCTGATCCAGGTGGATATCGATGGCCACCCACCTTTTCCTGTTGGCTCAAAACAATTTTCTGGCAAATTTGACAATTTACTATTTTTAGCAGTTTTTAATTTGCGGGGCCATTTTGAGGGCCCAAATGAAGGTTTTTCTAGATAGAGTTTCTCAATGATATCCAAAGGCATGATTGAACCCCCAAAATGAATCTCCTCGATGATACCTTTCCAACGAGATATCGTACGCCTAAAACGTAGATCGTATGCAAAATTTACGACCACGAGAAGTTGATGTACTAACTTACCCAAATGGGGTCCACAAGACTTTTGGCGCTTCATCTCCTAGGGTTAGGTTTCTGGATGTCTAGAAATTTTGGCATTCCTATTTATTGTAAAAATGCCTTCAGAGCCTCATTTTAATCATCTTCTTGCAAATGCGCATAGCCGTCACATCTCTTCTCAGAGATAAGCTGCCACCATTCTAGCGAGTCTTTCACTCTGTATTTTTATAGTCTCTGTACATTTATTTCATTAATAGAAATCCTGTATTACTATATATCTGTGTTTATGGTTGCATCTCTGATACATTTATGTTATATTATTGAATATCAGCGATATCTCTGTGCATTTCTTTATTATATCTCCGATCTCATTTCGTGCCGAAAATCATCCAGATCAGTGGTATCAGAGCAGGCTATTCTTGGTCATTTTTTTCAGTGCATGTCCCCGATGAGGTCTGAGTATAGAAAGTTGGGTCTCGAGCTTGTCTCTCTTGAGGAAAATTTCTCTCACACACCCAAGAAACCATCAATGGTGGAAGAAAAGAAAAACGACGGAGCAGACGATCCTATTAGTCTGTTGCTTGAGCAAGCTCTCACATGACAGAGGGACGAAATGATGGAGAATTTTCCCCACATATTTCAACACCTGCCGATAGCAATAGGTGCATCTTCATCAAGCGACCACTTTGGAGGCACCTCGCCTTTCAAGGTACAAGTTAATTTTGATATTCCTATATTTAAAGGACAGATAGATGGAGAAGCCCTAGAAAAATGGTTAACTCTGCTAGAAGGTTATTTCTCTGTTCACAATTTTTGCGACAAAGAAAAGATCACCTTTGCACTCCTTAAATCTCTCCCTCATGTCAAACATTCGTGGGAAATTTATTGGGAACAAAGTTCCATAGAGGAGTCTGGAATATACGGGGCTGATCCCACTTGGGATTTTTTTATGGATGCGGTAAAGGAACAATATTACCCTATTGGCAACTATGAGGACCAATACATGAGATGGACCACACTGCGGCAAGAGAGGGGCCAAGCAGTTTCAGAGTTCACCAATACCTTCCATACCTTGCACACCAAGCTGGGTATCAAAGACTCTGAGCGACATTTGGTTCTGAAATATCGTGGGGCTCTACACAGATACATCCAGACTGAAATGGATTTTTTGGACATCTCATAACTCGATGTTGCTTATCCATATGCTGTTAAAATTGAGTAGAAATTTAAGCACCAAAACAAATTGGAATTCGGGTCTGCAAATCCGCAACAACCAAAATATAACAGAGACTATAGTAACAAAAAGTCTACTGAAAACTAGTCCAAGACACAGGAAAAGAAGGGTCACGGGAAGACAAATAAGGACACCAGAAAATGGTGTGATTTCCACAAAATCCCCTAGCACAACACTAATGAATGTCGCTCAAAACAGTCATTAGTGGCCGAGATCAAGGACAAGGAGCCGAACCCTGATTCAGAATCTGATTCTGCAAATACTTGTAAAGGATAGCTCATTGACACAGACACCACTGCTATTGTCATGACCACAACAATTCAACCAAAAGAGCCAACAGATCCTGAAGAGGGGGAGAGGATTTTTCATTCATATATGTAGGTGAAGGGGACCGCGTTGCATTTAATTATTGATAGCGGAAGCCAGAAAACCTCAGGTCAGCATAGGTCGTCAAACAATTGGGATTGTCAACAACACAACACCCATAGCCATACAACATCGGGTGGCTTCGGCAAGGATGAGATCTCCATGTCAGCCAACAGTGTCGATTGTCATACGACATCCAACCCTTCAAGGATGAGGTGTTATGTGATGTTGCCCCACTAGAGGTCTGTGATGTTCTCTTGGGCCAACCATATATGTGGAGACGCCATGTTGTTTATGAGTCTCGACCCTGTAGTGTCATTGTTACTTTGGGGGGTCATCTCTACAGAATACCAGAGGTAGTTTTGACTACTGTTCCACCTAAAAAGTACCACAAGGTAGTATATCACACTGCAAAATTCAACTTCTTCAGAAGCTGTTCAAAAGGAGAACAAAAGGACACTGCAACCACTACAACCTTGGCCCAAGCACCTTCTACCCAACAGAAGTAGGTCGAAAAGGTTGAGGTAAAGTGTAGAGATTCCTTCTAGACATCATCCTCTCATGTATCTCGACTTGTTGAACAGCCTCAACCTCAACAGGTTCACGACAAATTTCCACAAATTGAGCAACGTGACATCTCCAACAAGACAAGTAGCTCACCAAGATGCAGATTCAATAAATGCTTTTCCCTCTCCCCCAAGAACTCAACACAATGGATACCATTTCTTCCTAAAGAGAGAGGATTGATCCAGGTGGATATTGGTGTCCACCCACCTTTTCTGGTTGGCTCAAAATAGTTTTCTGGTAAATTTGGCAATTTACTATTTTTAGCAGTTTTTAACTTCCGGGGCCATTTTGAGGGCCCAAATGAAGGTTTTTCGAGATATAGGTTCTTAGTGATATCCAAAGGCATGATTGAGATCCCAAAATAAATCTCCTTGAAGATACCTTTCCAACAAGCTATCATACGCCTAAAATGGAGATTGTATGCAAGAGTTACGACCCCGGGAAGTCGATGTACTAACTTACCCAAACGAGGCCCACATGACTTTTGGCACTTCATCTCCTAGGGTTAGGTTTTTGGATGTCTATAAATTTTGACATTCCTGTTTATTGTAAAAAGGCCTTTAGAGAAAATTATAATCATCTTCTTGCGAATGCGAGTAGTCGTCACATCTCTTCTCAGAGATAAGCTACCACCATCTAGCAAGTCTTTCACTCTGTATTTTTACAGTCTCTATACATTTCTTTCATTAATAGAAATCGTGTATTACTGTATATATGTGTTTATGGTTGCATATATGATACATTTTTGTTGTACTATTGAATATCTGTGATATCTCTGTGCATTTCTTTATTATATCTCCAATCTCATTTTGTGCCGAAAATAATCCGGATCAGTGGTATCAAAGCATGTTGTTCTTGGTCATTTTTTTCAGTGCATGTCCCCGATTGTCTCTCTTGAGGACAATTTCTCTCGCACACCCAAAAAACCCTCAATGGTGGAAGAAAAGAAAAACGATAGAGTAGACGATCCTATCATTCTGTTGCTTGAGCAAGCTCTCATGCGACAGAGGGACAAAATGAGGGAGAATTTTTCCCACATCCTTTGACACCTGCCGATAGAAATAGACACATATTCATCAAGCGGCCACTTTGGAGGCACCTTTCCTTTCAATGTACAAGTTAATTTTGATATTGTTATATTTGAAGGACAGATAGATGCATAATCCCTAGAAAAATGGTTAACTCTAGTAGAAGGTTATTTCTCTATTCGCAATTTTTCGGACAAAGAAAAGATCACCTTTGCACTCCTTAAAGCTCTCCCTCATGTCAAACATTGGTGGGAAACTTAATGGGAGCAAATTTCCATAGAGGAGTCTTGAATATATGGGGTTGATCCCAATTGGGATTTTTTTGTGGATGCGATAAAGGAACAATATTACCCTATTGACAACTATGAGGACCAGTACATGAGATGGACCACACTACAACAAGAGAGGGGCCAAGCATTTTATGAGTTCACCAATACCTTCCATACCTTGTGCACCAAGCTAGGTATCAAAGAGTCTGAGCAACATTTGGTTCTGAAATACCATGGGGCTCTACATAGATACATCCATATTGAAATGGATTTTTTAGACATCTCATCACGT